>LKTO01000130.1:0-103258 GCA_001399465.1 Hymenoscyphus scutula | reverse complement strand
CTTAGTAAAGCGTTTCTTTATTATCTAAAAGGCTATCTCTATAATCTTATTCTATATAAAAGGTACTCCTTTATATATAAGGTTTATTATTAGTTTTAATATTCTAGCGTAGTCTACTATAAACTAATAGTAGAAGTTAGTAAATCTCTAGAAACATTAAATGTCCTTAATATTTTTTAGTAATTCTTAGTTAATAATATCTCTTATCTTGTCTAGATTAATTTCTATTTATTCTAGAGATATTATTTAGCCTAGAAACTTTATATAAGTTACTCTAAACTTACATTTTAATAACTTAAGACGAGAGTTTACTATAGTAAGCCTTTTTATAACCTTATATATATAACTCTTATATTTCTCTACTTTATCTAAGTAGATTAGAATATTATCTAGGTAATAGATAACTATTACCTCTAGAAGACCTTCTAAGATATTATTATTCTACCTCTAGTAGGTTACTAGCGTAGTAGCTAACTCTAATAGTATTACTATATACTTATAGAGTTCTAAGTATAGTCTAAAAGTAGTTTTCTACTTATCGCCTACCTTAATTCTAATTAAGATATAAGCGTTCTATTAGTTAAGTTTTATAAATATCTTAGTAGAGCTAATTCTATCTAGTAGATATTATTCTTCTAGTAGTAGGTAAGTGTTCTTAATCGTTATATTATTTATATCTTAGTAGTTAATATAAACTCGACCTATTAGGTCGTTCTTCTTACTAATAACTAATATATTTAATAGAATAGATAATTTAGATCTCTAAATATAACCTTTCTTTAAACCTTTAATAATATAGCTTTTAAAGTATTATAGCTTAATCTAACTATATAGCTATATTTTCTATTTCTTAAAGTTATAACTCTTCTTTAATTTAATCTTATAATTCTATAGATAATATTCTAGTAGAGCTTATAAGTCCTCTAGGTTCTTAAATAATTCTACGAATTCTCTATACTATATAGGTATTATGTTATTAGCTTTCTTACTAACCTATAAAGAACTCTCGATAAGATGTTCTAGCGCCTTAGAAGAGGTAGCGCTAATCTCGTTCTAGCTATATAGTTATAGCTATAATTCTTTATAGTTATATTAGCTAAAAGTTATTATTTAGACTTTCTAGTTAATATCTAGATTATATTCTCTAATCTATAATATACTAAGTATTATATTCTAGCTACTAATTACTATAATATTAAATTATATATCTAAGTAGTATTCTTTAATAGTAATTTATATTAAAATAGTTTACTAATTAATAACTCTATTTTAATATACTACGTCTATTCTATTAACTATACCTAGGTAGTATAGTTCTATCTTCTTAATAGAGACGTTTAGCCTCTTAAGTACTAATAGAGAAAGAAAGTTATCTATTACTTCTAAGTTAATTATAACCTAGAGTTCCTATCCTCTAATTTTTATAGTTATCGTTAACTAGTAGTCTTCTAATATAGCGTAGATTTCTAGTCTATTAATATAGACTACGAAACTATACTCTCTTTTACTAATTTCCGCTACTTAGAAGTTATTCCTCTAAGGGTAGAGCGTTACTTTCTAGAAGTTACTTTTAGACACTCTATAGACTATTTACTATTCTATAGTTTAGCTATAGTTAGGTTTATTACTAGTAAACTATTTCTCTAATTCCTAGTCTAATATAGGTTTTAGGTAGTAACGTTACTATATAATCACGTCTTCTAATATAACTTCTAGAGTCTAGTATTCTTCTACTTATAGTTAGATAAAAGGTTAATCTCTTTCTCTCTATAACTTAAGAGTAGACTTAAAGATGTTCTCGATAGCTTATACGTTTAGTTTTCCTTCTATAGTATCTAGATTACTTTTAAGATTCCTAAAGATAATACTTATTAGAAGGTTATTCTAAACTTGAAATTGTTCTAGCGCTTCTAGAGCCTGTTCTCTAGTTATATAAGAGGCTTAAAAGTTTAACTTGTTTCTATTAAGGTCTATCTATTAGTTACTATATTTAAAACATTCTATAAATACCTATATTTCTTCTACTTAAGGGTTGTTGTTCTAGTTATTCTCTTAACTAGACGCGTCTAATAATTCTAATAATAACTCTAATAATAACTCTACTATCTCTACTTTATATTATAGAGGTAGATTATATTCTAATTTAGAACGTTCCTTATAGTATTATTTAAGGATAGAGTTCTCCTTATCCTCTACTTATATTCTATATCTATAAGCTTCTAGCTCTTTATTAGATAGATTAAATCTCTTAAGTAATACTATTTCCTTTCTAGTTATAGTATATACTTAATACTTTTCTAAGGAATTAGCCTTCTTATAATAGTTACTTACTCTATAGCTAGGCAGGCTATATAAAAAGTATAGATACTACTTACAACGTCGGTTTTATTCTTTCCAGAAGAGCTTCTACTTTCTAGAAGTCTTCTTCTAGGTAGTATTTACTTATTAGTTATTCTAGTAGTCTAGTTAATTCTACTTATTATACTTCTTAAATTCTAGATAGTAATTAGTTTTCTTAAGTTTCTATAGATAGTTATCTAAGTAGATTACTCCTTTAATTATAGTAGTAATGTCTTTATAATTAAGGTTTTATTATACTATCTCTTTATATAGCTTAACGTTAAGTCCTCTATAGAAGAGTTCTATAAGAGCGAGGGAATCCTACTCTGTTCTATTTCTATAACGTTAGAATTCATTTATATAATTAATTACTAATCTAGTCTAGCGTAGGTTAAGTAACTTTCGTATTACTATTTTAATAGTATTAATATTACTAAACATTTAGCGTATAGTAACTTTAAATCTATTCTAAGATCTAAATATTAATTATATATTAGCTATACTCTCTACTAAGGCTTTATATATAAAAAAGTCCTCTAGATATAGTTATATCTATTTAAGAGTAGTTCCTCGAAGATAGAAGATAGCGAAGATAGGTAACGCTATACTATCGCTATTAAACTTGTCTTTATTAAAGTTAAAGTAGATTTCTATTTATATAAGAAATAACTCTAACTCTTATTGTTTTCTATAGTAGATGTCGAGTAGTTTAACTTGTATAGTTTCTAGAGCTTCGACTCTATATAGCTCGGGTACGTCTAGTATACTCTCGTTATCGTCGTCGTCTAGAGTAGTTATGTTCTAGGACACGGCGGGCGTACTCTAGATTAGTACGTTAATAGTACTAGTACTAGAGCTAGAGATAGAAGTAGCTTTTAGAGGTATTACGATTTAAACTTCTAAGCTTAGGTACTTAAAGTATAACGATTCTTAAACTAACTAACTAAGGTAACTAAGTATCGCTAGGGTTTATTCTTATAAAGAGGTTTAATCGCGAGCTAGGTGTTTACTTAGAGGTAAACTCGTTACTTAACTATAAAGCTGTTAAGGTATTAGTAATAATATAATATTAAGTTAAGCACGAAGCTCTTATCTAATAGTAGACGTACTAGTCTTATATAGAACCTTTCTACTCGTAGCCGCTATAGTCGACCGTTCGGCTATAGTCGATATAGTCGACACGTCGGCTATATCGCACGTCACGTGATAGATACATAATGAAATCCTTAGATCGCTTAGCTAACCTAACCGATCCCTTAATACTATAAGAGTATATAATAGTACTTAACCTGTTAGAACGTCGTCTAGTCTTTACTTGTTATATATATTCGTAATTCGTAATACTTAAGTACTTTAATAAGTATACTTCTACTTAAGTAAAGAGTCTATATTAAATACTTATTCTTAATAGATATAAGAGTTATAAGCTAGCTAGATTCTAAGAGTACTATAAGATATATAATATTATTACTCTTTATTTACCTTCTTATTTCTCTTATTTAATCTAGCTACTTAATATTAAGTGTTTAGTATCTTAAAATAAGTATATAGTCGAGAAATTAAGACTTTTATTAAAGCTTATATTAACTATATTATAAAGGTCAAGTTCTTTCTTATCTTTAAAGTAGTCTATTTAGCCTCTATAATAGCTTAGAATAGCTAAGCTAGATTTTATAGAGCTAGCTTAGTACCTTTTAACCTATAAGCTATTCTTTTAAAACTTAATATAAGATTATAGACTCTAATATCTACTATTACCCCCTCTACTAATATTAACCTTTAGGTCTTATAGACTTCTTATAACCTAACTAATACTCTTTTATAGATAATATTAGTTAAGAATCGAATTATATATTATTAAGGAAGCTTACTAACCTCTATTTTCTAGATAGTAGCTATTTTAGCTAAGAGTATAGAGCTATATAAGAAACTAAATAAGTAGTAGAGTATATAGACGTAATAGAACTATTAATATTCTATTATAATATAGAATAATCGATACTCTCTCTTATATCTCTAGCTACTCTTCTAGTTATATATATTAGAACCTTTTAAATACCTCTTTCTATCTATAGTATTACTAGCTTTAACCTAGTTATAGGTTACTATTATATACTCTTCGCTCTATAAAGACCTCTCTACTAAGACCTCTAGTTAATCTAGCCACCTTAATCTTAGTCTCTTATAATGTCTTTCTATCACGATCCACGTACTAACACGTGATGAGTAAAGACTAGGCGACGTCCTAACAGGTTAAAGTACTATTTGTATATAAACCCTTAGTAGGCAATAGTATAGCAATAAGCTAGCAGTGCGGGATCTCATTATTTTAGTACTGATCACGTGATGGAGTCCTTAGAGGCCATTGGAGTCCTTAATGTTTAGGACTCTCTTTAAGCGAGGGACTCTAACAGAGGTGTTCCTCTTAAGCGAGGGACTCTAAGCAGGGGACGAAGGTTCTATATAAGACTAGCATATCTGCTATTAGATAGGAGCTTCGTACTCAACTTAATATTATAGTGTTATTACTACCTTAACAGCTTTGTAGTTAAGTGACGAGTTTACCTCCGAGTAAACACCTAGTCCGCGATTGAACCTCTTTGTAAGCAACAAACCCTAGCTATACTCAGTTACCTTAGCTAGTTAGTTTAAGAATCGTCACACTTTCTTTCTAGGTTCTTGTTCTCAAGAACTAAAGGTAGTAGCACTTATAGTATATAATATAATCCTAGGTATTATTCCCTATTTAGGCTAGTAACTAGAGCATAGGGAAAAACCAGTAACTAGTTAAAACCCTATATACTAAATAACCTCTCTAAAGACTTAAAAGTTCAACCGAAATTAACAACTGTAATTAACAACCGCAATTAACAACCGTAATTGACAACCCGTTTAAATCGCCTCCCTCTCTGCAGTGCTGTCCTCAGCACTAAACACTAGCTAATCACACATATATGGCCTCGCGCAGGCTCTCCGCAAGCTTCTCGCTTGCTGAAAACAACTTTAAAAACAACCTTAAAACACCTTTAAAAATAACTCCCAAAACAACCTCAAAACAAGCGCTATTGCTTCTCAACAACAACTCTCCTTCAGAGGCTTTCCGCAAGCTTCTCGCTAGCTGAAAACAACTTAAAAACAACCTTAAAAACAAGTACTATTACCTTTCAACAATTCTCTTCCTGTAAACTTCTCGCTGGCTTTCCGCAAGTCTCTTGCTGGCTGTCCGTAAGCCTCTCGCTGACTTCCTGTGAACTTCTCGCTGACTTCCTGTGAACTTCTCACTAACTTCCTACAAACTTCTCGCTGGCTTTCCGCAAGTCTCTCGCTGGCTGCCCGTAAGCCTCTCGCTAGCTATCCGTAAACCTCCCGCTGGCTGTCCGCAAGCTTCTCGCTGGCTTTCCTTCCAAGCTTTCCGCAAGCGTTCCGCTGGCTCTCGGGGGTTAGCAAACAACTCAAAATCAAGTACTTCTGCTTCTCAACATCTCTTCTTCAAAGCTTTCCACAAGCTTCTCGCTAACTTCCTGTAAACTTCTCGCTAGCTTTCCTCCCAAGCTTTCCGCAAGCGTTCCGCTGGCTCTCAGGGATTAGCAAACAACTCAAAATCAAGTACTTCTACTTCTCAACATCTCTTCTTTAAAGCTTTCTACAAGCCTTTTCATCGACTTATTTTCCTGCTAAACAGCTATTATGATTTACTTCTAACAGCTTAACTATAGGATCATGTAGTACATAAATCGCTCCTATTTAACGTAGTATCCCCTTTACATTAGAAATCTATCTAATAGCTCTAGCTTTTCTCCTCGGCTTCTACTTTTCTCCCTCCTCATGTTATATAAAGAGGTCACTCCTTTATAGCGCTACAAGAAGCTTAATAAGCGTTAAGTCTATATCATTGAATACTGTTTTAGGGTTGCTCTATAGCAGGCCTAACACCCGTGACACGTACTGTTTGTAACCAGCTATATCAGCGACAGGCTCAAGCAATAGGTTTCCCACTGCTCCGTCGTAGCTCTAGCCGACCCTATAGATCATTAGCCCCGGCGTCTCACCGGTCGAGAGGTGCCTACCCTCTCTCTCCTAGGCCTTGAATTGCGGCACTTCAGGGACTTCTACGATTCTAAGGGCTACGATTTATAGCTCCTTAGTACTCTAGTTACCTTTATTCTCAGAGGCCGGGTCTTAGCCAGCATGTAATAATACTAAGGACTTTCTTCTCTAAAAACACTTCTCAAATTAGTACTACTAAACCTCTAAAATGGTGCTGCTAAGTATGTAAATAAGTACTACTAAACTTCTAAGAAAAGGTGCTACCGAGCACGCGAATGAGCACTGCTAGGCTTGCCAAATGAGCACTGCTGAGCTCGCTGAATGAGCATTGCTAAGCTTGCTGAATGAGTACTGCCGAGCTTGCCAAATGAGAACTGCTGAGCTTGCCAAATGAGAACTGCTGAGCTTGCCAAATGAGAACTGCTGAGCTTCCAAAAGAATACTGCTGAGCTTGCCGAATGAGAACTGCTGAGCTTCCAAATGAATACTGCTGAGCTTGCCGAATGAGAACTGCTGAGCTTCCAAATGAATACTGCTGAGCTTGCTGAATGAGTACTGCCGGGCTTGCCGAATGAGTACTGCTGAATTTCCAAAAGAGTACTGCTGAGCTTGCCAAATGAGAACTGCTGAGCTTCTAAATGAATACTGCTGAGCTTGCCAAATGAGAACTGCTGAGCTTCCAAATGAATACTGCTGAGCTTGCTGAATGAGTACTGCTGAGCTTCCAAAAGAGTACTGCTGAGCTTGCTGAATGAGCACTGTTGAGCTCGCTGAATGAGCACCGCCGGGCTTTTCCTTGGTTGGGTTTCAGGTCTCTTGTCTTCGGGGCTCTAGCGTTCCACCTACGTTTCCTCAGTGGTTCCCTGATACACTTAATGTAAAGCTTGGCGTAATGCGTTCGCTTCTCCTTCCTTGAGTCCAGGCGTCCCTGTTTCGTAGAAGTGTCTCAAGTCTTTCTTCCCTTACTCTCAATTCTGCAAATAAGTGCTCCTCTGTCTCTAACTTGCTAATTCTACTCTGGATTGCTTTAAGTTTTCTCCTAACTCTGTGCTTTCCTGATACTGCTTGCAGCTTGCTGTCGTTCCGCGGTAACTCTGTTCCTTTGTGAATCCGGGGTCAGTTCCCTCTGTCCTTCCTGTAGCGATTGTTCTTCGCGTAGTCGCTGTAAGTCTTCCTCTCTGCCCACATGTGTGCCGCCGGTTATACTCTAAGTCCCAGATAGCTGCTCGTCTGTTAGGAATCGGCTTTACAATCTTGTTGTTAGTCTTATTGCTGTTTTGTGTCTCGTTGTCTTGTTATCTCGTTGTCTCGTTTGTCTCGTTGTCTCGTTTGTCTCGTTGTCTCGTTACCTCGTCGTCTCGTTGTCTCGCTGTCTCGTACTAGACTACTTCCCTAAGGGTAAGATCGATTATAATATAAGGAACTAAATAAGTAGTAGAGTACGCAGATATAATAGAACTATCAATGTTCTATTACAATATAGAATAATCAATACCCTCTCTCATACCTCTAGCTACCCTTCTAGTTATATATATTAGAACCTCTCAAATACTCCTTTCTATCCCTATACTTCCTGAAACCATCTACAGTATCACTAGCTTTGACCTAGTTGCGGGTTACTGTCGCATACCCTTCGCCCCGCAAAGACCCCTCCGCCAAGATCCCTAGTTGATCCAGCCACCTTAATCTCAGTCTCTCACAAGCTATTAGCTTATAAGATGACTTTATTATTAGCTAAAGTCTATACTCTTTATAAAGTAAATGAAGTACTAATTAAACGCTAGAGGGCTAAAAAGACTCAGGTTCGTCAAGAGGGGGTACTTACTATAGAGGATGTGTAAGACGTATTAGCTTAGAAGGAAGTAGAGGAACAGGCTTAACGCGATAAACGCTCTAAGAGAGGTAGGTAAAAGGAGAGGTAGCCGTCTAGGCAACGATGTAGTACCTATAGGAAGTCTAGTCATAATATACGAACTTATTAAGAGGCTGTAGATACTTCTAGTTCATTAGATTTAGATTTAGATTAATTAATATAATATGTTATAATTATTTAATTTTACCCTTTAGGTAGTAGAGTAGGGAAAAGTACGTCGCTCGGTAATATACGTCGCTCGGTAGTAAACTACGTTATATAGTTAGTATAATTAAGTCTAATCTATATAATTAAACTCTACTAAAAATCGCTATTTTACCTACTTTATAATATATTATAAAATCTCTACTACCTACTAAGAAGTACTATACTTCTATAATAGAACTTATAAGTATACTAATAATCGTTTAGCTAATATATATCGAGATAAAAGTAGAAGATAAACTTTTAATAATACTTTTTCTCTAACTCTTAATTTTCACTCTACGATTTAGATAGATTTTAGTATAAATTTAGAATTTTCTAGACTTTCTCTACTTACTTCCTTTATTCTATTAGAAGAGTTTAAGGTATAAAGCTTTATAAGAGGTAAAAGAGTAGCATTTTCTAATATTAAGAATATATATAAACTTCAGAATTTTTAGAAAACGTAGTTATTATAATATTATAAAGTGAGTGCGCTGAGTTTTAGTATAAAAATAGTAAATAGATCAGACTCAATCGCTAGTACTGTAGGTAGACAGCTGGGGAGAGAAATCTGCTCATATTTTTGTCATATTTTTACGACTAGATGTTGTTGAATTATATATAGAGTTTTAGTAGAGTCGCTAAATTATGCTACCACTTTTTGTGTCCACCGCGAGGGTGTTCCCCCATCCACAAACTCGACAAATACCTTTTGACTGTTAGATTCATTAAAAACCCCCCAGTTTTCGTTTCGGTATCCTCTTCCCGGTGCTATAAAGCTGATTAAAGGGTCTTCAGTTGGTGGAGAGAGGGCCAGCTAATTCGTCTCTTGGATTGGGTTTTGAGAGGAAAGAGGGGGAAGAAGTAAAAGAGTTACCGGGGGTTTCATTTCCAGAAAAGTTATTTCCCGTGATCTTGGAAGTGCTGTTAACTATGAGTGGCAACAACCTAATGGTCATGGAGTAGATATTTTTCAATTAACCCTGTCTACCTTTAAAGTTTTTGGCGTGGAAGGTAGAAGCTTCTTATATGCTGGCACCTAGGTACTAGCTAATTCACGGAGTACTAACGAGGAAATTTGTATGATCCAATAAATGTTGCTCTCTACACTGGCCTGTATTGCATCCCTCCACGGCATCTCCGGCAGCCTTCTTATTTCTATTTGCCATATTCCCAATCTGATAGCCTAATATACTCTCTATCCCCATGAGTGAACTCACTGCTCTCCAAACTTGAGGCAGAAACAAAGATAATAGATTGATCATTCCAGTCGTTGTAAAAAACGCATGGGCAAAGAGGATGGCCTATTTCCCAGAGTATTTCCGTCCAAACCTTTCGGTCAAATTCACGAGGGTACTCCAGCAGGTTTACACGTCCATGTCTCTTCCAGTGAATTGAATAGAGTTGACGGCAAGTAAGCCTCATCATGAGTGAGGTAAACTCCTTCCACAGCCACCATGGTCCACATTCAATTTCATCAAAGATCATCAGCATGAGATCGTGAGATAACTTGAATAGAGGTGAGCCAGCTTGTTCGCCTGGTTAAAATTAGTTTAACAAGAAAATTCGACTTAGGTGATTCTTACCCTGGTATTCAACTTTCCATGAAGGACTCTGTATGTTTTCTGTTGATGAAACATTCTCATCTGGTTGAGCATTGAAGGTTGAAGAATTGCGTTGCTCCTTCGCTTCATAAAAGGCTTCCTTGTTATTTGGAGTCGTGGACTCAACATTATGCAGTTAGCTTTGAGAAGGAAGTAAGGTATAATGCATCTCTTACGCGGGTCTCCGCCCTCGGAAGATGGAGAAGATGATATCTCAGGGAAGGATATCTTTTCAGATATTGGTCTTGTGCGGATTGCCAGCGACATTTCTTGGTAACTCATGATTCCAGATTGGGATCTTGACGAGGACATTATGGAAGACGTTGGGTTGAAGTTGGTATCTAGTAGTATGGAGAGTGGCGGGTTGAGATTCTTATATATATCTTGGCCCATTATAGTGGATCATGTAGCATGCTTATCGTGGAATTATCCTTGGAGTGAATTCAATCAACTTTAATCATTGGCCTCCAGCCAAGAGAAACAATAGAAGAAAGGACAGATTTTCAAGCTAAATTGCAGAACCTCTTAAGTATAACATTGACTCTCATACTTTACTCTAAAACAAATCTAATCTTGTTCCTCTTCAAGTGGCGGACGTCAACACAGCTCTGGTATGTTTTATTCACCATTTTTGGAATTAGTTAATAATTTAGGCATATTAGTCAATATTAGGCTATTAGTCAATAAACCCGGAGTTTACGAAAAAAGCGTGTTATTCAGTATTAAATTGAAATAACTTCTTTAGTAAAAACCTAACATTTTCCAGCCTTTTAACCTGGTATAGATACCCCCTCTACCCCTTTATTAGCTAGAGTTGATCTAGTTCTCTTTGTAGGAGGCGAACTAACTAACTCCTGTCCCTTCCTCTTATACTAGGAAGTCTCTTCTAATTTAGGAATTGCATGAGTCTTCTTATCTTTCCTAGTTTTACCTTGCTTCTTCTCCTCCTTCTATCCCTTAGCCTGTTATACACTAATAGAGAGGCGGTTGTTATATATGTAGAAGACTTAGTGATTTTGTTAATAGTTAGCTAAAGAAGAAGTAATTTAGACGAAAGGTAAAGTAAAAAGTAAGGTAGGGAGGCCTTCTTATATAGGTAGATAAATAATTAAATAATAAATTAAAACGCTTCGTTTTAGAGGGGGGTAAAAAAAGCTATTTTTAGACGTTAAGTGTTATCTGTAAAGTCCGTACTTATTAACCAATAACCTAACATTGATCAATATACCTACTCTATTGACCAATACCAAAAATGGTGAATAAAACATACCAGCTCATCTGCTTAATTTTCCTCTTGTCCTCATTCACGTGGTCTTCAAGAATCTCAACAAAAGTATAATGCTAGTGTTAGCTTATATTTTACTTTACGAAGTTCTGGTTCAAGTGATATTAAGATAGTGCGGTTGTGTGAAGACATGGAATCTAGATATATTTACTAAGGGGAATTAGGTGCCCGGGGTTTGTGAGGATTAATATCAGCCTAAGGCTGCCAACGGAAAGGAACTATGGGAAGAACATTGCACTAACTACTTGTTAGTCAATAGATGAGGTCATCTGGGGACTTGAAATATCTTGGTCATCAATCATCGCCTCTATGAACCTATTTGGGAAATACGCTGACCCTCTAACTTGGAACTTCAAACCAAAAAATCGAACTTTGAGCTTTCTGATTCTAGGTTGTGTTGTAGATTTCTACTGATAAAGTCGACCTATCTACTCACTGGTCACCTGTATAGTGTTGTCGCAAATCTAACTTGATTATCATTTGGATTGATTTGTATCTCCATAAACTAGACAACATTTTAACTAGCGTGACTTACATCCCAATTCGTTTGACTACACCAGACGTTTTGGATTCAATCCCCAGATTTCCTGCCGATGGCCTATAATATTGATTTCCATTTTGGTCTGGAAACTTATGTACGCCTGGGTGTTACCCTCCTTGCTTACTTTACTTATCATTTATTTTGCATTCATGCATGGTATAAGATATGATCTTCTTGGCTTGAGTAAATGTGTTCTATAATGTTTCTGTCAATTAATGCCCGCATCTTTCACTTTAGTAGAAGACTATAATCCCGCTCACTTTAAACGCAGGTTTTAGTTTGTTTTTCCAGAAGCTCATTCTCCCTCCATACTAGACTTCACTGTTACAGAATTTGACCTTGTTTTTGGACTCAAAGAATCTCCAATGGGTGGTTTGGAGGGGTGCTGTTCGAAGTGACACAAAATTTTGGCACTCTCTTCCCCTAATTGGGAGACTTCCGTTCACCCACTGAGATAAAGCAAATTAATAAATATACCTCATGCAGCTACTATTAATCTCCTCGGTCCGAAAATATACAGTACCACTTTTGGAAATATATCGTCAGGATAAAATTTGACGAATAGCACATCTTACCCGGAAAAGTCAGTCGCTTAAATACACACTTCTTCCACAACTGCCGCATATTAATAGCTTAATTGGCAATCTATAGCAGCAAATTTTACGATCCTAATCCGGGCACGATCGTATGGCAAGGTTTACCACGCGTATGGGTAAGCGGATCTGAATTGGGTTATCTACCGATAACGAATTGTTGAGAAGTGCATATTAACCTAGGGGTACCCGCACACTCTTTAATTTTTTGCCGTTGCACTCTACTTTTCATTTCAAAATGTATTGGAAAACACTGACTCTAGCACTCGTGCTTTTGGCTCGGGGAATCAATGGAGCCACGACCCCGGATGCTGATGAGCTCGCGAAGCGACAGTATGCAACGGCAGCGATGATGCGATTCGAGTGTTCCCAGCTGGTTATTGATCGAGTCGACCCTTTGGTACAACCGAATGTGGCTCCATCAGCACATCTTCACCAAATTGTAGGAGGGAATTCATTCAATGCCAACATGACCCCCGTGGAATACGATCCTTCGAAACTCTCAACTTGTACATCTTGTACCTACTCCGAAGACTTCTCAAATTACTGGACTGCCTCATTATACTTCCGTGCTAAGAATGGAACATTCAAGCGAGTGCCTCAAATGACAAACTTGGGTTTGAGAGGAAAAAATGGGGGAATTACTATCTACTATATTCCACCGTATGATGGCAAGACGAAAGTTACTGCCTTTCCACCCGTAAGTTGCCGATTTTACGGAAACACCACTGGCAAAAGGATGCTAATAATATGTTAGGGTTTCCGTATGATCGTAGGAGACCCAATGCTCCGCACAGCAAAAACCATGCAGAAACAGCTATGCCACAGATGCGAGGAGAATATCGATCAGAATCCATTTGGGGGAGCACCATGCACTGGAAACGATACCCAAGCTCTGCCAACAACGCAGTGTCATGGCGGAATTCGTGCCACAATTACCTTTCCAACGTGAGATCTATTTCCAATATTAACGCACTAGCACAATCGAATTGGACTGACGCTGATTCCGCTTCTAGATGCTGGAATGGAAAAGACACAGACAGCCCCGATCACAAATCCCACGTCGCATACCCCGCATCCGGCTCTTTCGAAAGCACCGGTCCTTGCCCGGATTCTCACCCAGTTAGACTCCCACAAGTAATGTATGAGATAATGTGGGATACAAGAGAGTTCAACGACCCAAGTATGTGGCCTTCAGATGGCACCAACCCATTGGTTTACAGCATGGGTGATGCGTAAGTAGCCACCAAGGAAGCTATATCAAAAAACTCCACAATCTAACTAGATTTGCAGAACTGGCTATGGATGGCACGGCGATTATCTCTTTGGTTGGAAAGAAGGTGTTCTTCAGAAAGCTTTGGATGCACGGTGCTCGGGAGACGCTGTATGTAGACTTCCTCTTACTTCTCCCGCAAGCCCTTGATTCAATGGGTGATTCACATACTAATTCCTTGCAGTGCACTGCACTTAAGACACAATCAGCGGAGGAGGCAAATAAGTGCATGAACCAACAGGAGGTTCCCGAACCAGTCGAAGGCTGTAAGTTCTTCGCTCCAATGTCTTGCTTGCTAGTCTTGCAATTGGGTCGCATGCTAATATATTCCTCCAAGGGCTTACTGAGTTACCGGGAAATATACCTGTTACCGACCAGTAGACCCAGTTACTTCTTGTTTCATCAGAGTTGTATTTAATGTACGTGTTTTAGATGAATCGTGAACTTCGAATGAAGGTTGGATGACGGCTGAATTGTGTTGAATGGTTTTCGTGATTTGAGAAAGTGTATACGCTATGTTGAGGAGAGTAAATAATATATCAGTACAAAGCGGCTCAAATAGTTGCTCAGGAAACAATTGAAATTTTTATCTCCTTGCACCACCAGGTGGGGGAGAAAGGGGGGCTGGGCTCTGAGAGCTACCCTTGGTAGAAAAAGTCTGTATAAAATACTTATAATTTGAAGGGCTATGTATTACTCAGAGAAAGATATCACATCAGCAGAAGAATGTGGGCGGAATAGAGTTACATCTGCTCATTTGAAACAAGAGTTACAGATCTTCCGCGTCAGTCTGCAGTCCTTGTGAGATACTGCGCTTTGTATCAATTCCCAAGTATTCAAATATTTTGCATAAAGCTTCCCCAGTCTTTTTTTTCCTTCCTTGCCTCTTGCCTGTGGGTTGAGAAATCCAAAGCCAAAGCTCAAACGAAGCCTCAAGTTCCAACCTGCGCACTATTTCGCTTTCTAGAGGTCGAGGTAGACGATAACCATCTATATCTTCCCTAGTCGATGATTGCCAGTCCTGGGCTTTAATTCCAGTTGACTTGATACCAGGGTTTCGAAATTTTGCTCCATCTGTCTCGGTTTCATTCGAATATTTGACTCTGTAACAGTCGGCGAGCCAGCCTGCTTCTACTGTAAACCAACCGGTAATCTTATTTTTAGGACCATATTGTGATGCATCCTCGAAAAGACCTAACTCCCAAGCTTCTTCAAGGACACAATAGCGAGCATCGAGGCGATAAGTAAACCTTATGAGAAGAACGCTATTTTCTCGAACACCCCCCAGCTCTTCGAATTTGTTTATCATTCCAACATGCCAACCAGCGATCATCTGTTTCTCCTCAGTTCCTAGAAAAGGTTGAGATGCGGTAGCATTCACAAACGCAGAGCGCAAGAGGTGTGACCAAGGGGATCGGTGATCTTTCCTTGATCGCGTCTCTTGCTAAATGATCGTGTTTATATCTACGCCCTCTTCTATCAAGAACCCTATTATAGAAATACGACGCTCCAAGAATCTGGCAGTGAAATATAACGAATTTCCTCCATCGAAGGAAGGAATGTTGGCAATTCGAATCATATTGTCAAATGTAAAAGGGTGGTCGACCGAAAAATGGTAAAGGAAACGATGAGTCAATTCAAGGTTACCCTTTCCTTGAAGAACAAAGGGAGTACTGTTTAACCGGACAGCGACGCCAAAAGCAGCGAAATCCGTAAACGCTTCGTCTACTTCTTGGATGAGAGTTATGAATCCAGTGAGGAGACTAACCTCCTCGTTCGCATTAATGATATTAGCTATTCCGAGGTAGGCAACAAATAAGGCAAGTGGCACAAAAACCGCATGGGTGTTGTAAGCTTCTGGATCCAACAAGTACGCTATATGAAAGGCGAGGCGATAGGCTGTTGTAAGAGAGATGAATTTGGATTTCAATGGCCGTTTGTCGAATGACATGATGTTTTGCCCAGAATTAGTTCCGAGAAGAAATTCCCGAACTGATTTATGCGTAAATCTAACCTCCTTAGTGAAGAGTGGAAATCTTGTGGGGCCCAGAAATTCCAGAATTGGATTTCGAAATGGACCTTTACTGGGTTGAAATTCAACCAAGCCGGCACTTCTTGCCAATATCCGTTTTTCACCTTCCTTATAGAGAGCCATCTCGTCTGCCTTCAAGAACGTTCCATTGTGGAGGAATAGATCAACGTTCTTGTCATGGGTGGCATTGTTGGTTCCCACCATTACTCCGAGTGCGGTGCTTGAGAAGGCGTAATTAAAATCGCGTGCCAGTGTCAGCGAATAACCGTTGATTACGAACCAAAATAATTCAGCAGATTCCTGCCTATAGAATGGTGAGTCTTCATTCTGGCGTGCCCATATTTGCTGATACAGGCCATTGAGACCAGGAGGAAGTTTATCTATCCTATCAAGCAGTGTGGCCCATGTATCCTCATTCAAGATGCCCCGATGGAGACTTCGAATGACTATTATCACCCAGAGAAAGACACCATCAGATTCAGAGACAATCTTTGAGACCATGCCCTCAAATGTGTGTCTTGAGTTAGGAAACGAATCCTTGTATTGATGCAGCTCTGCCATAATATATGCATGGAGACCAGCACGTGTAAGATTTTCCACTCGGCATCGAGGGAAAGACCCCAAAGTGTCTTGGAAGAGATTTTCGGGACGACTGGATACACACAGCTTGACATTCGGAATGTTGCTCAGTTTATTGATCAACTTGGTTATAGTCCGTTGATCATCCGCCAGCGCTTCATCGAGCCCGTCAAGGAAGATGCAACAGCCTGGTACATACTTCTCGAGCACTTCAAATAGAATGGACTGTAACTCAGCCATCGACCAGTCATGCTCTGACTTTCTCCGAGGAAGACTTGGTGTCATGCGAAGGGTGTTTTGGAGCGTTTCGGGGCTCTGGGTCAATATTCGATGCAGTAAAGTTCGAAGGCAACCTCGAAGTTATCTTTGTAACTGACTTACACAAATCTCAATGAGAAAGAAGCTGCAGATAAATACAGGCGACCTCCACTTGCGCAAAGATCCGGTTGTCCGGCGATCATGGACCAAAAACTTCATAAGCGTACTTTTGCCACTGCCCGGCTTTCCACGGACCCAGTATACTGAGTCCTCGGACTCCAACCAGGGTTGGAACTGATATTCCGCATTATTACCAAAAATCCACCGGGCAGTCTTTTCGTCAGCATGGCGATGTCATTTTTCCTCGCGTTCATCTCGGGAAACCATAAAGTTGAGAGCAAACGCTGTGAAATATCGTTGACCTCTGTTTGGGACATTTGATTTTGCAGGCTTGTGGTGAGGTGATCTTTGATCCCATCTGCTTCTGATGTACCGTGCGCACCGATGTTATCAGTCAATTTGGATTTTTCAGCAATTGCCGTATTTTCAAGACGTTGTGTTTGGATATCGAGGTTATCGGAGAACTGCACTTTTATACCTGATGCTTCCGCGGAAACGTGGTCTTTGACGCCAATAGCCTCTTGAGATATCAGATGAGACACTTCCAATTTGCCTTCTGACGAGCGAGTGATGAAGGTTTGAATATATCCATCCAAATTGGTGAACCCGGTTTCGGATCGAAGATCGGCTGCTCGAGTCGTTGTGCTGGGCTCCGATGTCAGTAAGTGGACCTATTTGGGACCAATATACGGGAATAAGCGAAAATGGAGAAGGTAATGACCGAACTAAACTCACGTACCATATTCTAGTCAAAAATTCCGTATTCAACTGCCCCTGAGTTATCCCAATCCGCCTCTCCAGCTTTGCAATCTCGTCTTTGTACTTGAGCTTGTGTTTCACAGCTACCTTGATAGCCTCCAACCGGCCTTTGCCCTTCGCTAACGTCGTAACTTTGGAAATGGCATCTCGTAACCCTTTGGTAACTTGGAGAAGGGATATGGTGAGTGCCCGAAGTCTTGTTCTCTCTTCGTCCCGCAATGCATCCGACTGTGCTTGTTCTGTGGCATCGGCAGCGCCAGAGCGAACCGCGTCAAACTCGGCAAGCCTGGTTTGGGTCGTTGTTATCAGGGCTGTGAAGCTCGTCGTGTCGATGGTCTTCGTGGGTGTGCCATTTTTGAATGTACTTCGGTAAAGTTTGACAATTTCGGCGCTGAAAGAAATGAGCTGTATTACATTGCAAACAAGCCCAAGAGCTACGAGCTCTGCCATGGTGGCAAATCGTCCTCGTGCTTTACATAGAAACGAAATAACGGTGTCAAGGTAGTGATTGCGATGAGAGGAGGTAGGCAACTCGAGGAAGGAAGTGACAATGCAATTTGAACAGCACAGAAGACAAATGAGCGATGTTGAACAAAAGCAAAGGTTGCAAAGTAGTAGTTCGTCTCGTACTGTAGACCGTTGGGCTTTGCGTAAGGCAATCTCATGAGATGAGATAGAAAATAACGACGACAACTGGGAAGGCTATGCTTCTAGGTTGGTAACAGCGCTAATTCATCTCATGCATGAGCTGAAAAAAGTACCTAAATACCTCGAATTTCTTTTCTGATGCACTGAAAGGCTGTCGGGATCGGTAAACTCCCATCGTGATATATGAAATGACCGTGAGAAATGGTGACAACTAGAGCAAAACCCTCTTGGCGTGCGAAAAATTATTTCTCAATTCCATCTCCTTTGGGGTTATTCTTATCACGTTATTAGGTACTACTAAAGTTCTCCCTTAAAGCAAGTAAGCGATCTCCCAGTGTACATTGCAAATAGGCGACCCCATGAACCCAGAGTACTTAACACAGAAGAGTCGCAAAAATAAGACTAAAATATTAGTAGCTGCCTAGTTTGCATCTTTAGTAGTAGTTTTATTTTGCTTCGGTTGAGCTATTCGTGCTGGGACACAACGGATCGCACGCCTGATTACTGCTACATACAACTGCGCGTCTGCCACGTTGCAAGGACACCGAGAGCAACACCACGAGCTGGAACTAGAAAACACGATGATGTCCTTCACGCACACAGCGAGGCTGCTGCGCTCTGCGCTTATGGTGAAATTGGGCATTTTGACAAAGTTGACAAAGTCGCCACGGATAAGACCAAATTACCCCAGGTCTCCCCTACAGTTTGCTCATACGGCATAGATTGCTCAGCCTTCGAATACCCTCATTACTCCAACTCGATTCTCCATGGTGCTGTGATCATGGTTCGTGGTCCACAAGGCATTCTCGAACCTCGTGGACGCAAACGCGGGGAACCAAAACAAAAATCAATCACTGAACGCCGTTACCCTTTCCAAAATCCGACGAACTTCCTCCATCGATGTACATCAAAGAAGACGAAAAAATATACAATGCGGTGCGAAGCACGCCAAACGAGCAAATATCAAAAAACCACCGCCGTTTGCACGACTTATCTAGCAACAAATAATACTGGGAGAGAAATTACATGCTTGAAACAAAGCACACGAACTGTCTGTCAGGGCAGCAACATGTCTAGCAGTCGTCTCTGTCATTTTTCCGTATACAAACTTCCCTGACGCGATCCCGACTTGCAAATTTCGTCGATAGAGATCGAATTCGTGGCGACACCAAGCCAGCGAAAATTTTGAACACGCCCATGGAAAGGAAAGTGGGTTATCCATGATCCAGGGAATTTCTCCACAAAGCCGGTCCAAGGAAATTGATTACGAGGAGCGGCAACGTCCGTGAGAATCCAAGTCTGGTCCACAAGTTTATCAAAAAATTCCATGAACCTCCTACGGAGCGTGAGGGTGGGACAAAGGACCTGATCCATGATGCTTCCTTCCTGGGTCGACATAATGGTCAGGAAGCGCAAGAAGAAGAATTCTGAAAGACATATTAATCTTTGTCCTACATGGAATAATCGACGAGATGAAATAACCAGCCACCGGTGGTGGACGTCCGAGGAGCAATGTAGGTGTGGATTTCACCGATGGAAGATCCCCTGGTGGAAAAGAGAAGGTTCCTGAGTCCGGGTATGAGAATGCAATGAATCCAATGGATAGGAACAAAAAATAAAGAAAGGGCTCCGATCAAACGCTGCCGCTCAGGGGTATATGAAGTACAAGACTGGATCCCTTTGGACCATATATGCTTCATCTGGGTGGTATGATGAGGTACTGTGTTCCTTTGAGCTGGGGGTATAATTCGTATCTCGTCACAATTTTCACTAAATTGTATCTCATGGAAACTCCCTGCATTCCCACTACCTGCAGGTACAGTAGCTGAAATTCGGCGGCGGGTCAACGTATTGGACCATCCAAGGGTTGTCCGGTCTTCCAAATGATTTCGAGAAATCGAACTGACAAAATTACGGATACAGTTTAGATGGTCCCAGTCAGAACAAAAATTGAGCGAGGTTCTCAACAGACCACTGAAATCCGAAGAAATTCGCCACTCATCAAAGTAATGGGTCCTTCGAATCGTGGGTCACATTACTTGATGTCTCCGAGCCATCCATTTGGGATTCAAGGTCTGTTTGTGATCCAACGGCACTTGAAATGACAGGGTCGTTGTTGACATTAAAAATGGAGCCAACTTCCAGTAGCTGTACCATTGGATTCCAAGGTTCTGGGAGGTTTTGTATCCGTCGCAGCTGGTCATCAGACTGATGTGATTCCTGATCAAAAGTGGCCATACCAGATTCCAGGTCAATGAACACATCCAATGGGATTTCCGGCGTGATTTCAGGAGGTATTGGTGTTCCTCTTATGAAGGCACGGATCTGTGGAACGACCTGAGTCGCTGACAAAAATGATATGGTTGCGGCAAAGGGGGTATATGGAATAAATTGCTCAAGTGAGAGTGGTGAGTGAAAGACGGCGAGGATGCCAATGGCAGATATGGCAAAAACGGTGTACGGCCCATTACTGGACACGATTAGCATTTTTTGGTCCCAAGGAGTCGGCTGAACAAGTTTACTCGAGAAGTTTTTGGCTAGAAAGGCACAAAAAAGTTGTCGTCGAAGCGGCCCACAAGCTCATGGATCTGGGGAAAGTCAGCTGGGTGGCTCTTTGCATGAAGGACTCATTTTCTTATGCTGCACCTATGAGTCGACGTCGTGCCCACGAGACAGAATTGTCCGAAGTAAATTAGAATTACTGAAGCCTATTTATTGGTTCAGTTCTTCTAATTTTGTCCGCATAATCATTCTGAGTCTCGAGAACTTCTGACACGAACATCGGTCAACAGCCGAGATTCTTACATTTTCCAAATACCTCGCAGTCCAAGTTGAACTGGGTAAAATGATGGCAAAACGATGGATGTTCCCACCATGATGCCAACTGACCCGAACTTTACAACGGGTCGGTGCTTTCTATAAAAGCTGCTAGCGTGGCCTAGGAACGGTTCGATTTGACGAAGCATATTCATGTTTTCTCAAGAAGTTTCTTGGAATCAAAGAAATATTATGATAGCAAATTAGGCAAAACAACAAAAGATACTTTTGGTAAGAATTGAAAGTCCTTGATGCGAGAAGAATTGTTGGTCAATTGTGGGGGTAGACCTTGCTTATGACCGCAGGACCATAACCATCTCTGATTATCTACGATTACATTCATTGGGAGTTCTCTACACACTTGGGTAGCAATACATGAAGCCTGAAATTTCCACAATGGATAGGCAGACCGGCGGATAGCAAGTCAAATTCTGGTGGCGCCTGTAAAGATGAACTCTTTCCCCCGCGTTTTCCCCACCCGAGACTGCCCAGCGATATGGGCATCCTAACATTGGATTGTATTCTTTTCTTGAGGTAGTTTTCAGCTCACCCAAGGTGGCAGCCTCGCTCTGATGCCTTATAGATTCGTTCGTCTTCTCGCTAACTTGCCCAATCCGCCGCCATCAAGTCGGTGAGAGTAAGCATAACACGGCCCAAGGCAGCTTCGAAGTATGCCTACCGTTGTCTTTCGGCCCAACGCCCACCACATAATCATCAGGTCAACATCGCCGTGTGGCTGCTTCGAAGCGAGAAACATTACCGGTGAACGTATACAGTTAGTATATTTAATAAAGTCGGCAGGTCACGAGCGGTACTGGCGCCCGATCCTTCCTTGACAGCCCTATTGAGGTTTCATCCATCCTCTATTATCGGGCACTAATGGCCCCACCAAAACCTGGAAATGGATTTTACGGAAAGATTCAAGTATCAGGAGCAGTAAGTCTCCCTGCTGTTTGGAGATCCTTCATATATATTCACAATGGCAGGGCCCGATATTTCTCACCAACAATCAATCATTACAATGGGACTCAGGAATTTGTTTAGAATCGAAACAAACTCAGTTCAACCACAAGTACCAATGCAATCTGATGCTCCTAGCCAGTTTATACCAAACCATTGTACGCCATATCGAGTTGCAACTTTCTGGGAGATTTCTTTCGTTGGGTTTTGCTCCCTCGTCACAACCTCCTATACTCTCCATAATGAGCTTCGTGTTGGTAAAATTGTTTCCTATCACGAGCGTATCCACTAAGTAAAGCGAGTAGGCGAATACCCCGGCAGACTCGAGACCGAAAGTTCATGCGTTTGATCCAGGATATTTCACCTTTATATTCGATCCATCCCCTGCTATGCTTTTGGGATCTTGTATCGTCGAAGGTTGCGCCATATCTTCGTTTGCATATCGGCGCCAGGCAAGAGACAGATACCAAGCCCCGATTTTCGTCTCTGCCATTACTGGAGCGACAATATTTGGTCTTGTTTGGGGAATCAGTGCCAACATTATTATGTTGGCACTCATTCCCTGGTCCGTCTATTTTGCCATGATCACAAGTTCCATGGGGCATTGGCTTGCTAGGCGATATCCCAGGACCAGATACACACAGTCATATCCCTGCGAGGTAGGAGAGAAAGGACTCAAAAGTTGAAAAGCTGGATTTTGGGAGCTAGCACTTGATATGCATTGTCGCGTCCTCTCAATCCTGAGCTCCAATTCCGGTCGAGCTAGGATACCGGTTTTGGTTTCGCGCAAATCTCTTTGCGCAAATAGCTAATGGATCTTCTATCCAGGCCTCTCCTTTCCCCCGAACGAAGGACCACCAGGACAAACCTACTACCTGAGAACATCCTTCGTCCAACAAAGGAAAACTCCCCTCGCATCCCGGAGCCCGGAAAATACACGAAATTTCGAACTCCAGCCTGCGACATAATATACATCAAGTATCATATTCCTTCCATTTTTTCCCATTGAGTGCGCTCAATACGTTAGCGGTCCGTAAACCAATTTTTGGAGAATCCGGTGGAACCAAACTACAATTTTCCCGGACGCAAAGACCCTATAATCCATGGTAACCAGATACATATATATAACATTGGACTGGAAAAACATGCCACAACGTTTCTGTCTCTCAGTTATTGAGCAGTGTTATATTTCCTTATCTCTTTAGTTATGATGGTTTTTGTTTTTGTAAGGCGGGGTACAAGTAATTGCCGTACTTTTTGCTTCTCCTGGTCAGGGATATTCATGTTGTAGGTTGGTGTTAGGGCGGGCAGGGAGCCGGATAGCCTGCAAAGTATTCAAAATAGGGGATTGTAGTCAATCTGTTTCTCTGTTACTCGTGTAAATATTGATGTTTCTTGCTACAGGCATATTCGAGGTATATTTTACAGGACGGTTATGGTTTTATATCGTCCACTGTTGTTCAACTTGGTTTTTAGTTCATCCACGAGATCCCCTTTCATAAGCAAGGGATTGCAGGAATTTCACACCGTAATTTCAAGGCACTTCGCTTTCTGCGCTTATTTTTGGTGTTCCAAATGAACTAAGCCAGAATTACTTATGCTGGATGGGAATCACGGAATCTCGGGGTTTCCCCATTCAGAAAGCGCCGACTGTGGTGTGTGTAACAATATCGCCTCAAAATCCCGACATGACTAAGCAGTTGCGATACCAAACCAAGTCTTTGTATGAGCTCTAGGTGTAGAACACCAAGCAAAAGTTACTACACGTAGACTAACTCCGGACTGTATCTGATTTTCCCCTTCGAAATTGCATCGTTCGCGATGCTAGCTGCGCTACTACGCCTTGAACATATATGGAAAAATTTCCACACGGCGGGCGCTCTAATTATGCCCGAGTTTAGTGAGCGCCGTATCCACGTTCTTGTCGAAAGTTGCTGGATATAGACCTTTGCGAGTTTTACGGCGGCCTTGTCTTCCGGGAGCAGCGTAGTTTCCGTAGTTTTAGTCTAGTTTGAAGAATCGAAAGCTAACTTACAGTTTAACCTAGATTAGTAAACTGAGTAACAAATCGATAAAACTAACTAGGTAAACTATGATAGCTTTAAAAACTGAATATGAAATGTGCTAATATATAAAATTTGCTCTATTATTATCTTTCTTCTTTAGAGCTTTAATCTCCTTATTAACAAGTATAACCGTATCCTCAATATTAAGTAATCTAAACTAAAACTTTATTAAAGGTATAATAAGTCGATTTCGACGATCGGTAGAAGTGAATATAAGAAGAGGTTAGATTGTCTTTTTTTATTAGTATAGGTTTAGATAATAGGCAAGGCCTTCTAGAGGGTCGTTAGAGTATCTTTTAGTAGTAGCATTAGTGTTATTAAAATAATAATCTATATATATTAAAATCCGATACTTATCGCTAGAGGGAGGGAGAGGAAGCTAGTCGCTAATATAATAGCTTATAACTGCCGAAATATAGCCTAGTAGATTTTAGTTTACCCCTTTTCTAGCTTCTACAAACTTAAATAATTCTAGAAATGTAGTTAGAATCTTAGTATTTCTATACTTTGTTATATATCTAAAAACCTAAACCTAGTGTGACGACACGTACGCAAGGCCCACGGTGTAGGTTGTGGAATCGTAGAAACTGTCAAATACAAGGATTCTAAGCTAAGGAGATAAGAGAAGAAGGACAAAAGCCTAGGAGCTAGAGGCTCTTAAATACATGAGGTGCGCCCAGCGCATGCCCTTGGCCAAGAGCTAAGCGAGGGATAACCAAGCAAGGGATAACCAAGCAAGGGATAACCAAGCAAGGCATAGCCAAGCAAGGCAGAGTGGCGGTCAGAACCGTCACACCTAGTTAGTTTACGAAAACTAGGTAGTTTCACAGGTAAAACTGAACTACCTACGGTTTAAGGTATAAATTTTAAAACTAAGACAAAAACCATCAAAGCCCAATATGCTGTTACTTAGTGAAGTAAGTTCTTTAGGAACTGTACCGATTCTCTACACTGTCTAGGAGCAGACTAAATTTAGCAGGGGGTAAGCACTGAAAGAACGCCAGGATCTGCGGAAACAACGATATTTTCATTTTGCAAGGCGTTATGGGTAGTCCTTTCAACAGAGGGCGTCGATATAAGAACCAATAACCATTACAAATTCAACTTGTACAAGATAGACCATTACTAAACAACCTTCAAAAACACATTACTTATACAACTGGACACAAGAACCCAGTCCCTCCAGCTTCTCCAGCCCATTTTACTTAGGGTGGCCACCACATCCAGACTCCGTGCACATGATGGACGACATCGCATCATTCTCCTTCCCAGTCAACTCACCATCCTCTCTATCAAAAGCCGCAAACATAGGATTCTTACACCCTTTGTCTCGATAAAAAGTACAACAGGTCTTGTGCGCATCGAACGCGGTAACCTTGTCATTATAGAAGTTCAGATCCACACACTCATCGTTCGTCAAGCGATCTGCATGGAAGAAGTCGTCATTCCAAGTCTGTCGATTCATGTATGATTCTGGATTCGAACCACCGCCATCCTCACTATCCCACATGTGGAGATAGGGTCCTTCGGCTTGAGCTTTGAATCCTCCGGCTGGGACTTCCCCTCCGATGTGGAGTTTGTTGTTTTCGACCCAGGTGGGAATTGCGGCAAGGCATTCGGCGAAAGAAGGGTGGTCTTTGATCTTCTTGAGGGATGCGCCGGCTTTAGCACTGTTTCTCCCGGCCTTGACGGCGTATTTTGCGGTTTGAGCTGCGAGTTTGGCAGCTGCTTCTACTGTGGTTTCCGCGGCTGCTTTTGCGGCACTTTTTCCTCCGCCACTGAAGATGGCTTTGAAGATGGCACCGAAGTTTGGGCCTGCTGTTTCCATCTCGACGCCCACGACTGTGACTGAGTTTCTGCCCTTCTCGATATTGGAGTTGGACAATTCCACTGTGGATAATTAGCTTTCTGTATTATATGATTATAGGGTAGGGGATATAAAGTATAACTTACCCTCCTTGTACTCCAAGTCCTTTGGCCATGCATCTGCTGCGGCATCCTTGATATCATCCTCACCTGGGATATCCTCAGGAGGAAGAAGCTCGCTGCTTGCAACAAGGGCCATGCAGAAACGACCACGAGACTGCTTTTTCTCCTTCAGCTCGTTATCTTTCTTCTCTTGCTCTTTCTTCTTGTCCTCCTCCTCCTTCTTTTTCTTGTCTTCTTCAGCCTTCTTCTCTTTGGCCGTCTTACGAGTATCGACACACTCCCCCGTTGCCTTTCCGTCGCTACCAGTTTTGTAGAGCTTATACTGTCCCTTCTCGCAAGGCTTATCATTCTCGGGTTTCTTGGCACAGTTTACGGAACCAGCGACGGGTTTATTAAGCGGTTGAGAAGGAACTTCACCATCCTTGCAGCCTGGCTCATCGATACAAACTGGTTTGTCGGTATCTTTGGTTTGTCCACCTTCCGCGGGATCGAGGATCTTTCCATCAGCGCATTTGCCCTTGGTGTCGGCGTCAGGCTTAGTAATGCAGTCCTTTCCATCTTTGGTAGGTTTCTTGCCTTCTGGACAACTCTGGGTTGCGCTCGGGGAGGTGGTACCAGTTTTTGAAGCAGTCTCGGAGTCTTTTGTGGTTTTTGAAGCGCTGTCTGAGGCCTTGGAAGTTGCTTCAGAAGCTTTTGAAGTCCCAGCCTTAGAAGTCTGTTCAGCAGTCTTTGAACTGCCGGTCTTGCTAGTCTCGCTTCCAGAGGCCGATTTGGAAGTGGCCTCCGAACTCTTTGAAGTACCCGTTTTTGAGGTAGCATCACCACTCTTAGAGGTTCCGCTCTTGCTAGTCTCACTAGCTGAGCCGGTCTTTGAAGTGGCATCTGAGCTCTTGGAGGTTCCAGATTTGGAAGTCGCCTCCGCGCCCTTGGATGTGCCGGTCTTGGAGGTCTCTTCAGCGATCTTTGAAGTCCCCGTCTTGCTGCTACCCGTCTCCTTTACAGTCTTAGAAGTCATATCAGCGGTTTTCGAAGTACCAGTCTCCTTAACGGTGTTTGTCTTTGAAGTGATGTCACCACTTTTGGTGGTTCCGCTCTTGGTTGTCTCACTAGCGCTGTTTGTTTTCGAACTACCATCCGACTTGGTTGAAGATTGTGATTTCGAGGTTGATTTCCTGGTGCACGCACCGGCAGCTTTGGAACTAGGCTTAGCTTGTCTGTAGCGAAGTTTTCGCGGAGCACTGTTGAAAGTCTTATGGAAAGACATGACAGCTTCTTCAGCAGCTTTCAATTGACTCGAAAGGATGATGCCATTCGTGGAGAGATCTCGGAACTCGAATAGAGGAGCAGAGACAGATGAGGAGTATAACTTTTCCGTCTTACGGCCATAACCACCAATTTGTCCATCGATAGCTTTGTCCAATTCGGAAATCTTGTCGACATCCCAGTATTGCAAACCATCCATCCACTCTTCGATTTTGAGACTCGCTTTGGGCAACAGACCACTGTTCCATCTGATAGGTTCGGTATCGAGCTTTGAGCTGTCGAAGTTCTTGACGTCGCTTCCATCGCCCTTGTACTCGGAAAGCTTCTTGACGACATTATAGAGGGAGTAATCGCAAGCATCCGTGTCGAAAACCTGCTTCAGGTTGGCTTCTACGTAGTCTTTGTACATTTTCGCGAAGTCTGTTCGAGGCATGATAGGGATAGTATGCTTTATTCTATAAGATTATTAGCAGGGTGCTGCAAAAGACGGGACAGGACGTCAAGGGAAGTGACTAGACACCCGTAGCAGTAGGATAGAGAAAGAGAAAGACACACCCTTTATCAGGATTGACTTTACCATTGGCAGCCGCTTTCGCATACGACACAACAATAGAGAAGAAGCCCAAGGACTCGGGAGACAAGTCAACAGTGCCTTTCTTATCCTTAAGATCAACATGTTTTGCCTCCACGAGATGCATGTTCCTAGTATTGAGATCCATATCAGGAATAAGAGGATTTTTCTTCCCATTCATTGGATCCGGAGACAGGAATTCTCCCTTGGCGTGCATGAAGCAGGCGTGGATTCCAGCCAGTGGCATAGCTGCAGTGTACTGTGTTCCAAAAGTGACGAGACCAGGTGTTTTGATGTCGGTGTACTCTTGGACTGGTCTTTCCACGTTCCAGGTACCAAATTGTTCGAAGCCAGGTACAAGAACTGCAGAATCATGAGCCTTTTGAGGAAGCCATACGCCCTGTTTAGTGAGAGTGTATTAGAGAAGCTGTGGAAGTCGGATTTTTGGATATGAGGGACTTGTAGGACGTACCAAGAAATTCATGATATTTGTTCCGATCTGCTCCAGTTTGTTGTCGCCAACTTTGACGATTTGTCCATCGACAATAAACTCCGGCACGATCTTGTAAATCCCATCCGTATCTTCTTGCCCGAAACTAAAGCTTCAATCAGTACAATTCCACAAGTAATTGGCGAGGTCTTTTAGGCGTACTGCTCAGCTGTCATCTTCCATTCTCTCACTCCGTTCAAGGCATTAGAATTGTCTTTGATAACAACACCAGTTCCCTTGATTTGGGTGATCTGCGCATCAGTGACAGCGGGAGGTTTCAACGCCGGGTTGAGGTTGACCATTTCACAACCTCGCCATTCTAACTCAACACCAATTCCCGCAGTATTGTCATCTCTCTCATTCAAATTGTAACGTTGAGAAGGTGCCGAAATAACATTGGAAGACAATAAAAGGAAACACAACGATCGCATAAAAAGTCTGGACGCCATAATGGCAAAAAGGAATGAATGTAGGAAATCACAATGATAAAAAAAATGAATGTAATGGGTAAATCCCGAAAGAAAAGAATGTGTTAGGTGTAAAGCCTGAAGACCAAAGACTTCGATATCATGGAATTGAATTTTACTTATACGGACAGTACTTCCCACGAGGTGGGTCGTCTCCTATCCCGAGCTTCTAGAGATCCACCACATTTTCACTAACTTTGGAACAGCCACCAGCGATCCATCGTTTGTTCAGACGAATGAAAAGGGGTGTTGGTGATGATGCCAAGAGCCTCATTGCGATGCGCTCAAGACACAACCATGAGGTCGACTCGCACAAAATTTGCACTCGACGTTGTCACACCCAGAATAAAGAAATCCGGGGGCGTAGAAAAACCAAAAGAGTAAAGCAGTACGAGAGGGAATCCAGTAAGAGATCCGCGAATACCTCGCGCCCCCTTGGCACTCATTGATCATATGGCGACAAATCGACGATCCAATTACACCTTAATCGAAACCCTATTTCCAGTACCCTTGGCCCTTGGGCGTGGCCTCGTGTTTTGCATTAGGATGCGGCGATATTTTCGCTGACTTGATATTTATGATGGAAGGATTTCATTAGGAGTGAGGAGGGCAGTGCAAGTCTTGCTTTTAGATTGAAGGATTGGATAAATAAGCTCGCTTAGCGCGGAAGAAGCAAAGCTGACAGGCGCTAGCCCTTAACTGGGCTCGCCAAGAATTAAGGTACTGCTAGGTTGGCGCTTATTTTAACGTTGAATACTGAGATCAATCGCATGTTTTCTACAAGATAGGAAACCGACAATGGCAACGAATTTGGTCACCAAGTTGAATAGACTCAAGGAGAGATTGAACCAATTGTCAGCTTAGTAGTGCTGCTTAGATATCTGAACGGGACTAGTAAGGAAGAGATTTAAGTGAACTTTCATGACCAGCCCAAGTATGGATTATTGTCACTACGAGGTTCACCGAGTAAGAAATGGCTCCACTCTAGCCTCTTGCGATCCAAGTCGCATATCGGAACACTCTTTTGCAGTGAGACAGGTAAAAGATAAACTAGCTTACAAACAAGCGAGAGTTGCAACTTTTGATACTATCTGACACCCGCATAATATTCCAGCAAGGTTGGACGAGATATGATCAGTCGATCCCAGAAAACCTCGCGAAATTTGATGACCAGTTTCCATCATATTTGAAATCAGACAACGAAAATAACAAATACACAAGCGCCAAGATTTTACTGAAAAAAGGCAAAGGAAATGAAACACAATTGATGTATGGATAGCGCAAAAATGACAAAGGGGATGGTAAAATGATACTGAAGATCCAACAATCGGGATTAAAAGACTTAGGCAACTACAGAAAAGAAAAAACAAACCTAAGTGGAGAGAGATCACTAAAATCGACTCCTGAGAGCGAAACTTGACTCTATTTTGGGGTATTTAAGTTCCTGTTTTTACCGTTTCCTTCCTTGGTTCTAAAACCCTCTTCATTTATTCATCACAACCTCTCAATCAACTTTTCGTTTCACTCACGTCCAACTTTTCCAGAGATTCCTCCACACTACCAACCTTTTTGGCAGCAGCGGCCGCGGCTGCAGCAGCTCTCTTCTCTGGGTCTCCCTTATCCTTTTTGACCTTCTTGACCTTCACGGCTGTGGGGTAGCCAATTGATTCAGCGTCTTTCCATTCTGAAGATGCATCATAATCGGCGCGTATTGGGGCAAGGAGGGCATTGAGATGGGTTGTGAGGGCGGCTTTGAGGAGTTGTGGTGTGACCTATAAATGATCAGTGAAAGCTCAAAATTTGGCAGGAAGGGAAACATACGATATCAGCAATATAATCTTCCTTGAGCTTCTCTGCTGATTCGTAGACGAGGGGCTCTTGGTCTTTTCGTTGAACTGTAAACTTCGATCCATCCTTCTTCAAAGCAAGGGCTCGCATAAGAACATGTTCGACGAATGCGACAACTCCATTGCCAGCAGCCTCCTTTGGCGCACACTTTGCTTTCCGCAATTTCTTCTCCACCGCATCTGGCGAATCTAACAGATCAATTTTCGACTCGGCATCACTGGCACTCATCTTGACAGCCTCTCCCAACCCTGGAACCATAGCATTCATCAAATGCGCTCTCGCCTTGTAACCAAGCTTTGGCAAGTTCTCCAATGCGAAAGTAAAGATCTTGCGCTGATCCAGTCCACCAAACTGCACATCGACCCCCAAGTATTGTTCATCCAGTGATTGCATGAGCGGGTAAAGCAGACCTCCCAAGAACGGCTCTGCAGCATTCTTCACGACCTCCGACCCCGCCTTGATCGCCGCAGGAACCTTCACAATCCGCTCAAACTTCCATTGATCCCATCGATAAGCTTCCGAAGCCTGGTAACTGCTGCCCAAGACGAAAATCAATCGTCCGATGTCCACTCCAATTGCTGTGAGCATGCTCTTGATGACCATCTCGTAGTATTTCGCGCGTGCTTGGATGATATCGAAGGAGACGTCGCCCGCCGTTTCCAACCAGCCGTGTACATCTGCAAGGAGGATTTTGACTTCGCAGCCGGCTGCTAGGAGTTCCGCGATCTTGATCATTGGTACGAAGTAGCCGCAATGGGGCTTTCCCGTGGGCGCGGTTCCCCAGTAGACCTTGAGGGGTCTTTTTTGTGTGAGGATCACATCGTCGATGATTTCCGGGTTTAAGACTTCGGCGAGGTTGGCTTTTATGAGACTGATGGTCTCTTCGGGTGTAAGGGTCGACATGATGGTTGTTTGTGGTGTTGTGAATTGGGGGAAAGTTGAGTCACAGTCTCGAAATACCACAACAACGTAACAGAGGAGCGATGGAGGGGTAACCACGTGATCATTCCTTCGGCATTCAACCGGCTTCCTGACGGATCGGGAGCGGATAACAGTCGGGTATGTCTTGTGATTTCAGTTCATAATGAACGCATTCTTTTATGATCAATCAGAGTATCCATTAGGTAGATGAGAGAAGAGAGGAGTAGGCTATGGTCACTCTCACTTCTGACCCACAAATAATGTTACTTATTATTTCCCTCCCGTAATTACTGTTGTTATTTTGCTAATATCGTATTCTAATATTTCTATCGCTAGCTATATTTAGGCGTTTGTTTTCGAATGTCGTTTTCAGTTACTTAAACATCTTCCTAGAGGTCTTAAAGAAGCAAGAAATAGTAGCGGATTATAAAATACTAAATGTATAGTTGAAATTTAAGCTCGAGGTATTTTTATAAAGCAGTTGAAAATAAACTAATAATTATACAAATTTAGAAAGATTTATGTATTTTAAATAGGTTAACTCTCCTCGCACTTTAAAGAAAGCTATTATTTTTTTGTTTCTATGGAAAGATATTAGGATATTTCTGGAAGTACCTTTACCCACTCCAACTGAGAGAAGGGTGCTTAGAGCGGCAACCATGACTCCCGGCCATTGTAAGGTTGCGGATCCTGTCAACAAAATCCAACAATGGCCCACCTTAAGAGAATCAATGATTATTTCTTTCTGGAAAGCTCATTCCCATAAATTCCACAAATTGGTTTGAGGATTGAATGGTGTTCGCTGATTGAAAATTAACAACGGGGTGCATTCAACTTTCTCATAACCTGTCCCAGAATGGTTCCACAAATGGCGGACACACAAACCCCCCCATCCACCACATCTGAACCTGAATACGACGAGGACATATATTTCAGGGGGTTACTTGATGATTATGTAGAAGATAGGGAAGATTACCGGTCCGGTGGTCATCATCCTATCCTACTAGGCGACCATATCGGAGAAGATAATAACAAACGATACCGAGTTATTGGCAAACTCGGATATGGCGGCCTTGCGACTGTTTGGTTATGTCGCGACAACAATACCGAAGGATGTGTACCATTGAAAATCATCATGGCTAGAGAATCTGGACAAGATAGCGGCGAGTTGAGGTTTTCTGATCGCCAACTAAATTTCACTCTACCTGGTGGAGCACAAATCGTCCTACCTCTTCGTCATTTCTGGTTCAAAGGACCAAATGGTTCTCATCTCTGTCTAGTCCTTCCACTTCTTGGTCCAACCGTTGGTGCTATTTGGGATAAACTTCCAAACCCCAGCAAAAGCTCGAGAAGAATCGCGCTCCAGGTCGCGAACGGTTTGAACTTCCTCCACCGGAACGGAATCGCCCATGGAGATTTTCGCCCTTCTAATATTCTCTTGAGATTATCCGATTTCGATGACTTGAGCGAGGAGCAACTAATGGCGGAGCTGGGAAAGCCAGAAACAGAATACCTTCACACGATTTCTGGTGAGCCCTTGAGGCCATCAGCCCCGAGTTATATCGTGAGGCCTTGGAATCTGATGAAACTCAATGCTAGACACTTTACGTAGGATGCTTGCATTATTGATTTTGGGGAGTCGTATGATTCATCTAATCCACCTGAGACGCTCGGAATTCCATCCGCCTACCGCTCTCCAGAGCTCATCTTTGACAATTCAGTGGGTGTGGGATGTGACATTTGGGCATTTGCTTGCACTCTCTTCGAAATCCGCGTCCTTTAGAAACTTTTCGGGGGTCTTAGTTATGACAGTAGAACTATCATTGAAATGGTTCAAGCACTTGGAAAACTACCCGAGCCATGGTGGTCCGCCTGGGAGGGGAGAGAGCGTCGTTACCAACAAGATGGTACCCTGAAGGCTGGTATAAACAAGCCTCTTCCCATTCAGCAACTCCTCAGCAGTGATTGGTCATACTCGCCTACTACGAAGAAAAAGATTGATATAGGGATTTCACCGGAAGAGAGAGACGTGTTTGCCGATCTTCTTCTTCAGCTACTCAAATACAACCCTGGATCTCGCATCTCGATCGAGACTGCTATCAGCCATCCTTGGTTCAAACTTTGAACTTTCAATTCCTTAGACAAGATTTCCGAGTGTGAAGTAAAAAGAAAACCGCTTCGTCCTTTTGGAGGCAGCTAGGATTTGATTTTGCGGGAGTTGGCTTTGATTCAGTCTTCGATCAGCGGATAGTTAGATAAAATGAAAACATACTTTGTTCCACGTCCTCTCCCTGTTCCTCTTTTTGTCACTTTTTAAGCTCTAATCAACCCGGTTACCACACGATTGGAAGTTCATGAACTTTCCTAAGCTAGCATTGTTACTTTTGTCTTTTCATGTCAGGTGTTCTTCCTGGGATATACCCGAAATTTTAGCACGAAACTTCTAATGTCGGAGCAGGAAGCTGGTGAGTACAGTGAACTCTTATTCTACTGAGATGTTATCCCTAGTAGTTTTCTAAAATAATATATTCTTATATTAAACAATTCGGACCTGTTTCTAGGGGGCGTTGCTCTTAGGTATACCTAACCTATAGGCTTGAAAATTCATTAATTAATATACGATAGAGAGCAGTTCTATTAAAAACGTTAAAAAAAACGAGCATTTCTAAAATAAAGATAGTTTTATTAATTACTATAAGAATAAAGTAATCTATTAATTAATTACTTAAACGATAAATAATATTAAGTATAATTTATTTATATTTGATTTTAACTAATACGTTGGATTATATTAATATCTTTAAGATAATTAAAATTTTAATCTAACGTGGTTTATTAGCGAGTCGATCATATCACCGAGTCGATCACTAAAAATACATACAAAAAACGTCTGTGCAACCCTAGTAAAAATCTACAATTCTTAATTAAAATTAATAAAATTAAAAAATTTACTTTATTACTATATAAATAAGTGATTTTGAAATTTTGGGAAGCTTAATAGTTATAACTAACGATTCGCTTAAAATTAACCCTGTATTCATTAAAAAAATATTATTTCTTTAATAACTTAGCGGTTATAATTAGTTAGTATCTAAGATTTCTACTATTACTTATATATAATGTAATAAAGTAAAGTCTTTAATTTTATTAATTTTTATTAAGAATTGTAGATTTTTACCAGGGTTGCACAGACGTTTTTTGTATGTATTTTTAGTGATCGACTCGGTGATATGATCGACTCGCTGATAAACCACGTTATATACTTAATTATTGAATTTAGTATCACTAAGTTAACCTTATTTCTTATATATATTACCTCTACCTAGCAGCTCTAGTAGCTTTTTAGTCTCTTAACATTCTATACTAATTAATTACCTTTATAATAATTAATACTTATTACCTCTTAAGATTCTCGTTTAGAATGTAGCTTTAAATTGTCTCTAAGTAAATTCGACTACTTCGTCCGACCTCTAAATCTATTTATTTAAATTATGATTAACGTATACTAATACAATCGAAATAGTTCTTACACTAGAAGGAACTACGTATAAGCTTATATTTATGAAGTACTCCATCCAGTATCAATTATCTTATATTATTCTTGCTTCGTCCTCTCACACATTACATTTCAAGGAGTACGACCAGACCGCGATTTGCGCGGTGATATTTCTTCATTCATTACCGCAAAACCAGTTTCCGCCAAAAAATAAACCTGAATAACAGAGAGACCGCTAAAGAGGGACTCGAACGGAAAGAGCGATGGGTACCTAAATAAGTCGGGACTCTTAGAACAACCGCACAAATGGCAAGAGCGACAGGTGGGATGGACGTTCAGGTTGAAGGCGCGATGGATGGGAAAGACTGAGCCAGACACTTCCACACATAAAATTACAAGGGCAAGGGCGACCAATGTGTTTGACTCCACACGCTGGAGTTTGTTTCTTGAAAGTCAAGGTTCAAAATTGCATTGAAGTGTATAGGTATTTTTACACCTACATCGTACACCAATAAACGAACCTTTTCCTCCTAAATTTCCCAGACAGCGCCCTCGTTTGAGGTAGAACTCGCAACCTCCCTCTTTTTATACACACAATTTGTACACGTCTCAGAACAATCCCCTCTACCTACCTCCCCCTCAACCCCCAACTCCCCACAAGATCCAACCTCGACCTCGCCTCCGCCCCAGAACCCAACCTCTCATCTCCCGTCGCGCCAGCCAAACAATCCCAAGGATCCCTCCCCCCACCAACCTTAAGTACATGCTCCTTAAACCTCTCGCCATTCTCCCTACTCACTGCCCCTCCGTCCTCCCCAGAATTATAAACAGTCTTCCAAATGCGTCTGGCAAGCGCACGATCAAACAGGTAACTATAATATGTGCCACCATACCCAAAAAGATGGCCGAAGAAGCCCTGCCAACAAGTCCCCTTTGGATCGGGAGGAAGAAGTGAGTATTGCGCTTGCAGGTCGTGATAGATGTTCGTGCTGCTGAAGGAGGGGGAGAGTGCTTGACTTGAGTGAACGGCTTGATCTAAGAGCGAGAGGGTGATTTGGTTGTCCACGTCGAAGGATTCCAGTTGTTTGTCGAAGGAGAGTTGTTCCGCGACCATTTCGTAGGGCAGGGGCTCATCCGTCTCATAATGGCGCGCGAACATCGAGAGGACGGTCTCATCAGCGGCGAAGTGTTCCATCAGTATGGAAGGTAGTTCAGCGAAATCAGTTGCTACTCGAGTCCCCGAGATGTTTTGGAATTCGGTGCGGCCTAGGATGGAATGGATTGCGTGGCCCATTTCATGGAAGAGGGTCGTTACTTCGCCAAAGCTTAGGAAGGCGGGTTTGTGGGAGTTGGAGACTGCGAAATCGCAGATTAAAGCGATGGTTGGGAGTTGCATTACCCCTCCGGATGTTCCATCAGAAGATGTAGCCATCCCATCGTTAGCGGCTTCTTCTGGTGATGCGAAAAGGGAATCGGGTTCTGCTCGACATTCATCGAGTTCTTCGTCGCTGATCCATCTCGAGCAGCGCAGCGTGAAATGTGCTGGATTGGGAGATTTTCCTGGACGAGCAAATAAATCGCAATATAATACAGCAACACGACCGTCAGTCTCTGATATTACATCCAGCCTGCGCACATCTGGGTTCCAGGTTTCCCCGCGCTCTGTTTCCCGAGGTACGAGACGTACCCCATAAAGTCGCGAAAACAGCCTCGAAAGACCTTGCATTACCGTGCCAAGTGAGAAGTATGAAGAGAGGAAATCAGGTCTACGCTTCCTTGAGCGAGTTGCTTGGAGCAACTGGGACATGTAATAATCCTTGTCCCAGGGTTGGAAAGAAGACTCTTTAGCATGAGGATCCATCGCTTTTGCTTGGTGGAGCTGTGCTAATTGAGGTCCCATTACTTCATTGTGACCAATGTTCAAATTCCGTAAAAAGGTTTGGACATTCTCGGGATTCCCGGCCATCTTGTCTGCCAGAGCCATATGACCATAGCTCTCAAAACCTACAAGCTTGGCTAACTCGGCCCGCTTCTTCAAAAGAGACTGTAGTTTTCTTATAGTATTTTGAGAAGCTGTGCGACTGGCTATGAAAATTTCTTTTCGAACATCGGAGTTCTTGACGGTCCGTAAAGCCGTCACAGAAGGCATACCTACAGTTGGTATCGCAACTCTTCCCCACGCATTGCTGAATTGCTGAAGGAATAATGGATCTGCCCCTTCCAACATGCTTGTCTTGAAAGACAAAAAGTTCTTCTCTGGAGCCATAGATTCTGCAAAACTGGAACCGACATCATTGATATCTTGAGATAAAGAAACAAATTTGTCTTGCTGGGCCTTTGGTAAATCAATAGCTGATTTCGAAAAGTCCTTGTCTAGAATTTGTGCAACCATCTTTTCCTGTTCTCCCCATGGGGCTTCGTGGTCCTGCATTGCCACCTTCAATTGTTCGGCCAAGCCAGTTGTCGCATTTAACACATTCATATATTCGTACATCATCGAGTGGGCGTTTGTAGCCGCCTGCTGTATTTGTGGATTCGGATGGGTAGCTCGGACAAAGTCTGACAGATCTATAACCCTGCAGAGTAAGTCACTGAGCCTATCCAGCTTCCGCACCATCTTGTGGTATTCTTCCCTCGTATTCGCTGCCAGAACTTCGTCCACAATTCGCATTGCCTTCTTTAAACTGGTATGTGCGAATACCTCAAATCCTCGAGGGCTTGTTAGGTATTTGTTCTGGAAAAGGCCATGGTTTGGACCATTGTATGCCGCTTTCGAGTGCTGTGAGAAGTCCCTCCAGAACGCGGGAGAGTCGAAAATCTGTCGAAGAGTTTTGTCATCGTGTATTGCCCCAGGCGATGATGTTTGGAATATATTTTGCGGGTGGTGTTTAAGGAGGGTAGAGGTTGATGCGACCGAGTAGAGGCGTCGAAAGGGTTGCTGCCGGCGGATGCATCTCGAGCATATCCATGATCGAGTAGTGGCGGCCTTCAACATATCATCTCCTGCATATACATAAATCTTCCTGCTGAAGCATACAATAAGTGCAAGGAAAGAAGAGAAAGGGAGGAGAGAGAGTTGTATTGGAGGAGGAGGATGTCAACGAGGGGAGGCTGAAATATACCCGGGCACGTGCAGCCTTGCAAGAAACGCGATGACACCCGAATCTTGCCCATGTGGTTCGGTTGTCAACGGCAGATTTCCAGACTCAACCCCCAACTCCCTTGAACTTCTATACAGTCGCCAATTGAGCCATGGCTTCACGACTGTTCATGCGGCAGGTATGTTGAGTATTTACAATTGATCAATTGACCTGCTTCTAATTGTATGCGTAGCGCTTCGCTCCCGTAGCCACCAGCGCTGCATTCGCGGCCGGAGTAGCTCTTTTCCCTCGAACCACCCTACACGCAGAGTCTCCGAATGGATCGGAAGTATGATTGCAACTTTTCAATTGTTGAAAATCCAAACTAAAAGTCTTCACAGGGAAGGAAGCCAATATATGACGACTTCGAGGTCGAGCCAGCCCCTCCAGCAGCCATAACTCCTCCATCCCGCACAACTCCAACGTCCACCCCTACGAAATCTTCATCACCCACACCTACCGATCGATTGGCAGCTCAAATAGGGAAGACGCGATTGTTCATATACGCCCACGTTGCAGCAGCAGAGAACAAGGTCAATGAGATAATGGATTCAGCCCTCGACCTCGAATCAAGCTTCACGAGCACAATCGCTTCCCTAGCACCACCACCAAAATCCGGTGAGAAGCTGATGCCAGGCTCAATATACGTCCTCGTAGCAGCCATGACAGGAAGCATCGTTTCCAGAAACCGAAATATCGTCTTGAGAGCGGCTGTGCCATTGGCAGTTGGTATTGGTGCCGGATGGGTCGTCCTACCAGTTACAATGCGCAATGTTTCGGACTTGATCTGGAAATATGAGCAGAGATTTCCGGCACTTGCGGATGGGCATGTGAGGACGAGGGAGGGGATTGATAAGGCGTGGAGGATGGCTAGAATCCATACTCAACAGGCTGTCAATATTGTGGATGATAAGGTTACCGCTGGACGAGAGGCGGCTGAGGGATGGGTTAGAAAGGGAAAATGAGTGGCACCTTGTGATATAGCTGGTGCGCTTTGTACAAACAATAGATTTTTTTGACACTTATCCGGGCTTGTAGATTCTCTGAGGAGAGAATTTGCGATCCGTGAGAAACTTGTTGCCTTTCCCCACGCCTTGTATCGCTAAGTAGCAACATAAATGTGGAGTTGTTGCTTTATGTGTTCATGCGAGTTATTAATTTTGCGAACATGCTTCACCTTTCTTGCCATTAATGTTTCAAGCTCTGATGTAAGCTCAAAGCCTTCTCGTATTGCCGTACATTAGGTTATGCAGAAACTTGCTACCCAATCTGGTTAGTTTAAAGTTCCTCTATGTAGTTCTTCAGCATCAAGCCTTCGAAATCATGATAAGCCGATTGAATATTTGAAAATTCCTTGCACTTCAGGCTTGGATTTGGCCTCGCCTGATACGCGACTGCGTGTCAGTTGTTCTGGACAGTGAATATGCTCCAGTCTTGTTTCTCATTTCAAGCAACGCATCAAGTCTCCTTCAACTTTCAAACCATCAACGCGATATTAAAGCATCACCAGAACCAACAGCTCGACGAGGAAATTGATCACGACATCCCCCCTCAAGATACCCGCGACAGACGAACACTATGTCCGCGCGTCGACTCGATCCTCAAAACAAAAACCTCACGATTGGGAACACTCGCTGGACCCAAATTCTTCCAGGCTAACAACATCTCAGTGCAGACCAAATCTACATGGTCAACTACGCACCTTGTTGTCACCGCCGTTACATCATTCAAATTATCCTGAGACTCTTCGACGCGGGCGATCTCATACGTCTCAAGGACGATTCCGATGAGTTGGTCCTCAGAATGACGAATGACGGCTTGGTCTTTGAGACGGCCAATACCTCTTACGGGGTGTTTGGACGCACAGCAGATATATGGGACGATTGTTTCGCACGTTTCCTACTATACGTACGCGATTTCTACGATATCACTGACTCAATGTACCAGTCATTTCTCGATTTCCGCCAACAGGTCTTGGATTTATCAGAGCAATATCCTTTCCAAGAAGTAATCCAGCTGGCATTGTTACATTAATATGAGATGTCATCTAGATATAGGTACAACGCACTATGGGAGAGAATACCCCAAAATGTCATCTCGAATCATTTTCGGCAAACTTGGCACCAAGTTGGATTCATTCTCGGTGATCATCGTGGTGGTAGCTATGTTGAGGACATTTTGTTCGATAACATGGTCATGAAAGCGGGGGCAGACGCTTACTACGAAACTGTGCAAGATCTTGCCCTGAAAGACACATATGACCTAGAGACTATTGTCTTGATGGCGTCGGATGCAAAGAAGAAAGTGGCGGACGAAAAATCAAGCCAAAAGGATGCGTTTTTGGAGGGGAGACGCGGTAATCGGGGCAATCAATCAGTTCAACGTATCGAATCCCGTCAAACCACTTCCAAGTTGTGTAACGGCTGTCTCCAAACGATCCTCCCAGGATACGATCAACTCTCGGAAGAGCAACGAGCAATCCTCAATCAGTTCCCATTGAAACACCGGAAACTCATTATTCCAATGGTCGTGGGGGACTTCAAATATATGGGCCTCATTAAATTGACGGATGGATGTGATGATCTGAGCCTCAAAATCACTGATGACGGGATCGAATTCGAAGATAACGCACCTGGCTCTTTAGAGGTCTACGGCACGACCTCTGAGAAGTGGTCCCAAGGATTCTTAAAACACATGCACTACGCTAGCAAGCTCGGCCTCCACAGTATTTGGATTAACACAGGACTCCTGGAATTCCACCAGGAGATCTTGGCGCTTGAAAAGAAATTCCCGCGGGAGAGAGTGATTAGATTGGCGGTAGAGTGGAGTCCCGCGGCGTCTTGGAAGATACCTGAGGATGTCATTGATAAATATTGTCGTGACTATGATTGGGACGTGGGGGGTTATGCCCAAAACATTTGTTTCTACTTCAATAAACGATGGGGCTGTCTCAAGGATGAGTGTCAATATCGACACGTATGCTGGAACTGTGAAAAGGAAGATCACACGGAGTTCCAGTGCGTGAAGGAAAAGGTCTTGGAACGTAACGGGGTGACATTGAATCCATAATGGGATGGTACCGGGATGCATTGTTGGTTCCAAGTTAGTGGATGAGTCTACAATTCTTGGTCGGGACTGAACCTTCATGTCGGAATAGTGTTGGGCTGTGGTGGAAAAGAAAATACGACAACTACGGAGCGTGTGGCCACTCTTGAGGAAAGCGAAAGTGCAGGGAGTGTTATATCTGAATTTGTAGGGACGAAAAAGCGTAACTTGAAAAACTCTCTCTTATATTCGCGGTGTCACTTTTTATTCTAACGACGTATCATGTTTCCCTTACCATTAGTTGCATAATTTGTTTTCTGTGGCTTGGTGTGCTTCCTCGCCCTTTCCTCCGTAATCAGCCATATTTAAGTACATTGCAGAGTGAAACTTGAGGTGGCCACCATATGCGCTCATTATCTGGGTGAATCTGCTTTTAATCTCTGTTTTGGTATAAGGAACGTGTTGAGTAGACCTCGACCTTCCAACTTTCCACTTCAAACCACCACCCGATTCCATATCACAACAAGAGTCATCATCTACTTCCCAATTGTTGGCATGTCTTGAGGGACTTGAGATACACCATCATCATGGCTGAAGAACCACCAACACAAGGTCGCGAAGCCACACGCGAAGAACTAGTACTCATTCACTTTCAAATCTGGGACGCCGGCGTGAAAGAATACAACGAAGCCTTAGTAGAGTTATCGAACAATTTGTTATACGATGACGAGAACAAGGAACAAACGGCTAGCGATCGCAGAGACCTAGGCCTTCGTTTGACAAAGGCCCATTATCAAGAACTTTACACCAACGCCCTTGGTGTCTGCGGAGGGGAGAACTGCCCTCTCTGTGGGGATCGTCAACGAAACCTGAGCACGCGTGGGAATGCTGCTCGCCCTGATGGAATTCCGAATCCGAACACCTTTCATCCTGCGACTCCGTATCAACCAGTGCGTCAATCGGTTCAGCAACAAAATCGAAATACTCAAGATCATGGTGGTAGTATCGGCAGAATTCCAAGCCTAGATACTCTTGATGCTCCCACAAGTCCCTTTCGACCGTTGCGTGGACCAGCTCAACAGCAAGGTCATGAGTATGCTCGTGGTGTCGACAGTACCCCAAGTCCAAATACAGTTGATGCTCCTGCACGCCCCTTACAGCGACCAGCTCAGCAGCATAATGAAGATAATTCTGATGCTTCTAATGCCGTTGTCCCGCAGGAACCAAACCAGCCTCGAAATATTGATAACCATCATCGTCCTCGCGCTCCCGCTCAACCAGAGCTTCAACCAGGTCAGCATCAAAGCTTAAATGCTCAAAGTCCTTCTGGTGCTCTTGTCCAAGAAGGACATCAACCAGAACCACCTCATCAGTCCCACCACCACGCTGTCTCAGAGAACTGCTTTAGCGCTATTTTCCCGAACTACCACAAACTCTCACTAGAGCAGCAGCAGACCCTAAACAAGTATTTTCTCAGACACAGACTCCTGATTATCTTTATCGTCCTTGGAAAATTTGACTCCATGGACCTCATCAAGTTTTACGAAGACACAATCGAACCAACCATCACAATCCAAAAGCATCAGTTCAGGTTCGAGAATTTTGTCAATAGCAACTACGACTCGTTCGGCAAGACGCCTAGGATTTGGTCTCTCTGCTTTAAGAAATACATCGAAATTGTTCTCGACTTCCACAAGACGGCGGATCCCAAGCTAAAGGAAACACTCCTCGAATTCCACGAGCAGATTTTGGGTTTGTCGGAGAGGTATACGTGGAAGGCAGCGTTGAGATTGGCCATACTTTGGCATAATTCTATGATGAAGAAGGGATACGGACACTTGGATTGGAAGATCCCCGAGGACGTTGCTACAAATTACTGCGATATTCAACGGAGGGAGCTTGGTGAAAAGGTTCCTAATAAGATGCTTCTCGTGGGTCCTCTCAGGGCCACTCGTTGCGATAAGGGGATTCTCAAAGGTCCTAGACCCCGTAAGGCGGCTAATAAGTCTAGCGGGGAACAGGTCAGATCCGGTGCTGTGGAAAGCCCTGCTCTTCTTGAGGGAACAACTCCAAAAGACAGCGTAGCTCTTGACGAGGAAGCCGAGTCTGAGGACTCTCAAATTCAACAACCTATTGTGAGCAAGCGTGGACGCCCGTCCAAGGGGGCAAGTTCGACTAAAAATATTGACGTTGACGAGGAAGGGGACTCTGATTTTGAACCGCCTGCGGCAAGAAAACCAAATTTAAAGAACAAGAAAGCGACTCTCCAAGAAGATGGTATTGAGGGCCCCAAGCCAAAGAAGCGTGGACGCCCACCCAAGGATGCAAGTTCTAAGAAGAGTGTTGCTGTCGACGAGGAAGATGGCACAGTTCTCGAGTCACCCAAGCCGAAGAAGCGCGGACGTCCTCCCAAAAGTGTAGCCCCGGCTGCGAATGCCAATTTCGACAAGGAAGAAGAGTCCGTTATCGAGGAAGCGACACCAAAGAAACGCGGACGCGGACGACCCCCAAAGAATCCGAAATAGGCTGCCCCAAAGAAGCGATTGAGTAAGAGCAGTACTTTGGGCAGACCAACTTTCACTTTGTTTCACAAACTGTTGAGGAACAATTGAAATTAGCTTCCTAGAGGATGAGGATATGGGGTGTTTACCGAGTAATGCTCGCTTCCTCCAGTTACGGCAGATGGTGCGGTTGCAGTTTTGTGGGAGGAAGGTCGATGGTAATACTCGAAGTGCAAGCGCTTTGAGACTTGAGGAATGGATAAGTGGCAATAGAGGAAGGGTTACTTGTATTTTCAGCATGGTACTGCTTATAATGGCTGAACTTTACCGTGATTACTGCATGTCTTTCTTTTGTCAAAGCAAAATTGAGCAAACCACAAAATATTAACTGTAAACAGCTGTGACAATCCTTCCTCTATACTGGGAGAAAACAGGAAGTGAGGAGTGGTGAATGATGTCAAGTGGTCGTAAGCTTAAGCGACGCGTCGCGACACCTACATCGGTTTTGTCCACACACCTCACATGAGAAAATAAACAACAAACTGAACAACTCCCCTCAACCTCATCTGATACTTTGCGTTCATCATGGAGCGCCTAGAGGAAGTAACTGACATGTTTAGAATCACAAGAGTAGCTGACAAAGTCTACGCCAACACACCCGCCGGTCTGGATGATGACGAGCAAATAGGAGACACTTCTGGATTGGTCCATCTCACACCACCGAAGGAACCAAGTGCAGATCGGATTAAATATCCGAACAATGGATATGAGGAGCCAAGCAGCGACCTATTCTTGGAGAATATAGTTCAACTCAAAAACTACGAACCCATCTATGACTATCATGCTCGGATGGCTGGCAACAAGACCGCTCTCTACCTACCTCCACCCGTCCTTCAACCACCACCACACATTGGGCTCGGTGTCTATCTCGATGGCCAATTCTATTCTTATCACGGCTTGTCGCCAGAACAAGTGGAGATCATCAATACTCTTCCCCACCACCATCGAGCATATGTTGTCAAGATCGCCAACGGCACATTCGACCATGCGGACCTCGTCAAATTAGACGACATTATACACTTCGAAGAGCACGCCAACGGAGTCAAGAGAGATAACAACTTGGGGGCTATGGCCGACATCGAAAGCATAATCAAGGACTTTGCCAGCACTTCAGAGATATGGTCCCGCTGCTTCCTCAACTACTCCTCCTACCTCATCTGCTTCAACGGCCATTCTAGTGATCCGAAGCTCCTCCCACCCCTCATGACCTTTCATAGCCAGATTGTCGACCTTGCGAAGACCTATCCTTGGGACTTGGTGGCCATGTTGGCGTTCTATTGGACGGGTATCATGACTTCTGGTGTAAACAACAATTAGCATACATGGCGTGTTCCGAAGACCTTATTAATCAAATGTGTCGGCATCCGGCGATTTTACGAGAGAGAATTTCGGGTATGCAGCGTGGTATGGAGGTTTCTGGGTTGGAGAGAGAGCAAGGTCGGGGTGGGCAGCATGTTATGGATGCCGTTGAAATGAAGGAGGAGCAGCAACATGATGTTGGACAGAAGGGAGCTGGGGTCAGAAAGAAGAAGAGGGGACGAAAGTCACAAATCTGTTACAAGTTTAACTATAGGAGCTGCAATGGTTGTCGTCGGCGACATGCTTGTGTGAAGTGTGAGGGTGATCATGCAGTTAAGCAGTGTCCCCTTAAAGATGAGCACTAGCTTCCGACTAGATAAAAAGCTATTATTTGGCGAAGACAAAACATGGGAAGAACTTGTAAGCATTGAAATAAACAGGACATGATGTACAATCTCGTAGTTTCTGAGTCTATTCTCAAAGGGGTCGCTTTCAAGGTCACATATTCGATTAAGAACGTGTGCTTAAAGTCAAATGAATATTCGTACTTTCAATAATTGTGTCTTCAATTGCCCTTTCACCTTGTTTGAGCGTCTGTTGTTTTATGGTAAATCTGAACGCTTGAGGATATTGTCGAGTCACTGCTATAAGCGAGAATTTGCCGAAAGATGTCAGATTCCTTATACTATCAGAAGCTATTCAAGGTCTTGTTGAAAAGTGTGAAGAGACGATTACTTGGTAACCTTCGAATTCTAAGGAATGGGCGCGATAGTGGAACTAATTGAGCAGTGTGGCCAATTCGTATAGTTCTTACGAAACTAGGCCAACTAAGTGGATTTCGGGTGGTTTTCTCATTTTTTGTATTCTTTTAAAATTATTTCGAGAACTTCTAGTTTTTAGAACTCAAACTGCGGTAACATATTATAATAACCCTCAGATCACCCCTAGGAAATGGTAGGACAAGGGTAAAATAAGAGGTAAGCTAAAAAGGTGGGTCGAAATTTTACTTGACTCCGAGACATTTCGGCACTTTTTAGCAGCTTTTCTTAGATAAACCGCGCTGTTTTACAATTTTATAAACAAGGTTCGGCATTTGGAATTCTATGGAATACCATTGGCCTCCCCTGAAAGATACCATTCCATTTTAAATAATGGTGGAAGATATCGTAGAAAGATAGATTCTATTTGGAATTCCATAGAACTGGTGTACGTGACTCGGATTATTATTATTCTGGTCCGTTTGACTAATAGGAAGTCTATTGGCCGTCTTGGCATAATAAGTATTGTCTTGACAACACTATGAAATATAACCTTATCTACTATATCGCCTCTAAATCAAGAGTCTCGGTAACATCTACTAGTTCTTTAATACGCTCTCCACGCCCTAACCCGACAACTTCTTCAATTCAGCTGTACAACGATATGTGACGAGCCTCGTTATCATGGCCATAAGAATTAGGTAGTTTGCCTACGAGATTAGGGTATAATTGAGGAAGATATATTCACTAGGGGTTAACACTTCTAGTGATAGTACTTTTAATTAAACGAGGATGAGAGTTTGAGATTACCATAGAGGCACCGGGTTTACTAGAAGAGGCTAATTAAGCTAATTTGGGACTAATTTAAGATTAAGTCTCACTTCTCCATACCGCATCTCTTCAATCTTATCGTGCCTCTGGAATCCATGGAAATCCAGTGGAAATTTCTGGAAGATAGTAGGCCTGGAGGATTTCCAGACGGAATGGAATCGATGGACTCGTCTTCCAGATGCCGAACCTTGTTTATAAACTAAGGTGGTTCCCGTAGTTACGGTCTTCGATTTACAACTATAGTTCTACTTGAGGAGCAGAACTACAGTCAGTTTTTGTATTTCAAGAACTGGCTGACAACTACAATAATTGAATTAATGGCAACACTGCAATTGAGCCAGTCTCATTAGGTAGCACCCGAGTGAATCGCTTCGGCTCTGCTTTTTAAAAGTGGGTCCTCACATATCGACCGCGACACTTCTCTCTCCTCCCACCCACCAAGCATCCTAGAACTCTAAAGCTCAATCTTGAGCTCCTTCATCTCTCCTCGTCTTCTCATCTTGCGACCTGAAACTGAAACTCACTCGCAACCATGTGGAGAAATCAAGTCGAGTTGACTCCCGAGGGTGAAATGGACGAAAGAACAGCCACTCAGGCTCGTGAGCGAGAAAAGGAGCTGGGAGTTGGCATCGGGGTCTCGGTGAAAGTTGAGAAGGGGAGCGGGGTGGAGGCAGAGAGGAGCGAGTTGGTTGATGGGCAACTATCTGCCAGAAAGCGTGTTCGTTCTGAAGATCCAGTTGATTACGACGTCGACCTCGCAAGAAAGCGTGCGCGAGTTGTGTCTTCAATGACACAAGCTCTTTCCCCCATTCGCTTTCATGGGCCAACAACCCGAATTTCGCACGCCAGAACCGAAGCTCCGGTGACACCAGTTGCTGAAGGAAACCTCATTCCAGTTCATTATACACCCACCCAACCTTTGGCCAACCAAATTGCCAACATAATCCCGCCTCGAGAGCCGGCTGCGATGCGCCGAAGCTACCATGTTCCCAGTGGCGCTCCCGACTCGCAGAACCATATTTCTACTCCAAACTATATCTGCTTTACTGAAAGTCCTCGCATGGAAGCATTGGCGGCCCTGAACACTTTCGGCTCCATTGGTGGTCACGGCCATTCCCAGCAACAAAACCTACCTCAACATTTCACATCTCCTCCACGAGGAATCCCACTCGACCAAATGATCCAGCCTAAACAGCAATTCCAAGCGAAAGAAAAGGCCCAGACAAAAAGCACGCCCAAACGAAAGACTTTCGATGTGGCCACAGGACACCCTTTCAATGCCTACCCAGGTTACGACAAGCTCACCCAAGAACAAGTACCGATCATCAACACACTGCCCTCCGAACACCGGATTTATATCGTCCAGATCGCGATTGGCATATTCAATCCTATGGATCTGATCAAGTTCTCACACAATAATGTCTCCTTCACCAAAGGCGAAGAGGTCAACACATCCTTCGATGTTTTTGGGGAGAGTTCAGAAAAGTGGTCTCGTTGCTTCCTTCGCTATACCGTCTACCTATGCAGATTCTATAGTATCCAAAATCCCGCTTTGTTGCAAGCACTTGTCAATTTTCATCATCGCATTGTGGATCTTGGAAAGGAGTATCAGTGGCAATCGGTGTTGAGGTTAGGTTTAGGATGGCATATTATGATGGCACCTGGGGTAATACCAAACGCGGAGTCTTGGGTTTTGCCGGAAGACGTAATTGAACGAAAATGCATAGCACCTTTGAAATTGCAAAAAGCAAGTGGTGCTGGAGGTAGAAGTGGTATAAATATGAGTGCCGACGGGGAGGCCAGAGACGATCTCGATAGAGAGCTTCGGTCAAAACAATCATGGGAACAGAGTAAAGAGGAATTCAGAATGCTGTACGTTGTGCGTGATGACTTGGGCATGACTAAAGGTAGGGTTTTCTTTGCTTCGCCAGGGATAGAGAGAAATAAGGAAGCACTAATTCTGCTTGTAGTACAAATCGTCGATCAGCATGGCCATGCTACTCTAAGCTGCTGCGAAAAGAGTGCGCAAAAGAACCCCACGGCTGTAAGAGCATGGGAGTCTGGCGGGGGTTTAGAAAAAATAATCAAAACTGGAGGCCCTAAGGCCGGGGAGCGTATGAAAAATCTACAAAATACAGCACATAGTCTTGGGATCTGTACGGAAATGGTCCTCGATTCCGGAGAGAAAGACGCAGAAAGAGTTTCAGTGCTTGGTATCGGCCCAGCCCCCAATAGCATCATCGAAACACTCACCTCAAAGTGGAAGTCAAAAAAGGTGGCGTAGTCAAGCTTACAAAAGGCGTGAGGTGGATGGCCAGTGTACTCTCCAATGCAAAGTCAAAAGCAAGAGAGCTACATGGTTGGACCATCTCTCTGTCAATCTGCATTTGAAAGTGGACTTTACAGATATAAAATTTATATTTGGCTATAGTCGTCAAAATGGCTACTGTGCAAGGATAGAGCCGGGAGAGAATAAGGGTTAGGATTCAAAGATTTATGTACACACCAGTCCTCCTTTTCACTACCGCAGAATATACAACAACTTTGCAAATCAAAAACTTTTCTGTCCTGTCCATACTTTGAGCTTTTCAACCTCAGATTTCGATAAGGAGTTTTGCCAGATTTGCTTACCAGTATTACTGGTTCCATATGGTGAGGGCCAACGATAATAATCGTATCCTATGATAGTGTCACCAGAATAGCCGTGTTTTCCAAAGAAACCCGACAAATGAGCGTTGATTGTAATTAATTCCGCCGAGAGATAATAATTTCCTGTAAATAACATAAGCTAATTGAGTGTAGATTGTTTTCAATAAGAGAGTGTTTATTTAGCAATAAGGACCACTAGCGTCCAAACCCAGATATTATCGGTTATCGTCACTTTTTTAACAATATCAGTGGTTTCGATAAGCTGTTCATTGGTATTCAGAAATACACCTCATCGGTGCCTAAGTCATGGTTTTGCCTTGTAAATCCACTTTATAGTCATTTCAAATGTTCAAGTGAGAGGATCAAAACCCCGTGAAATATTCTCCTGAAAATTCGTGAAGCCCCTGTTTCCATCACACAAGGGGCGAAGAATCCAGTTCAGTTTCTCACAACAGACCTGGACTCGGTCGCCATCCACCTTCTAGCTGCTTTAAGCTTTTCAAAAGAGTTTTCGTCATCAGAAATGGAGCAAATTACAACCAAAACGAAGAGTAGTTAATGTTGTTTAACTACCCGGATCACCACGATGGGAAGACCTTGGAAGGAATCGAAATTCCATCAGAAGATATTGAAGCACCCCATGCTACCCAAACTGCCAAGACTTGTATGCCAAAGTTCTGGCTATATGTAGTTTTTGGTGGGGATGTTTTTGGCAGCCTGGAGTTAACTCAAGTTATTGTGTAAAATTGTAGCTCTTTTCAACTAGATCTTATAGGCCGGTGTTGAAGAGTGGTCCCTTCCTTTCTGTATAGGTCTAGTATGTTTTATTCACCATTTTTAGTATTAGTTAATAACTTAGGGATATTGGTCAATATTAGGTTATTAGTTAATAAACCCGGAGTTTATAAAAAAAGCGTGTTATTCACTATTAAATTTAAATAACTTCTCCAGTAAAAACCCAACCTTTTCTAACCTTTTAACCTATTATAGAGACCCCCTCTACTCTATTATTAGCTAGATTTAGTCTAGTTCTCTTTATAAGCGGTGAGTTAACTAAATCCTACCCCTTCCTCTTATACTAGCCTTAATATCTACTATAAATTACTTATTAAGGTTATCTTAGAGAGATATTACCTTAATATCTCTATCTATAAACTTCTTAGTAGTTCTTCTCTTTCTGTTCTCTCTTTTTCTTAAAAGGAGATAGAAAAGTCTTTTTAAATTTAGGAATTATATTAGTCTCCTTATCTTTCCTAGTTTTACCTTACTTCTTCTCTTCCTTCTATCCTTTAGTCTATTATATACTAATAGAGAGGTAAAAGGTAAGGTGAAAAATTAGATAGAAAGGCTTTCTTATATAGGTAGATAAATAAATAAATTAAAAAGTTTTCATTTTAGAAGGGGTTATCTAATAGACTCTAAGAAAAGGAACTCTGAGTATAGCGGATCTATAACTAAAAGTATTAAAAAGGGGGTTAAAAAAAGCTATTAGTAAACGTTACGTGTTATCTGCAAAGTCTGTACTTATTAACTAATAACCTAATATTGATTAATATATCTACTTTATTGACTAATACTAAAAATAGTGAATAAAACATACTAGGTCTACTTTTTCTGACAGGAATGTTGTTATTAGAGCTGTTGAGACGTCTTTGCAACAAATTGCAGGAAAACTTGGTTTGGACGCAGGGTTATTGCCTCATTTTCAGGGTTAGGGCTAGCATTGGGGAGTAGTGGATAAGGCAGTGGAGGCTGGGAAGTGTAGTGGGAGGAAATTGGTTCTTTGTCAGAATGGTTCGCTTGAATGGCTGGGATGTAAGTTATCTACAAGGTGAATGAACTCTTTTGGTGGAGAAACTGCTGGCTTGTTTTGTTGAACTTGAAGGTGTCATGAGAAAGAATCATTTAGTTCAGGTAGTTTAGCGTAGCTTCTTTCAATTCTTGCGTTCACCAGAAATGATTCATTCTAGTTTACAAGTAACCTTCCAACTCAATCCAAACTACTAAATTTGCTAAGGGATATGAAACGCTCTTTTTGTTGAGATGTGTAAAGCATATGTAGGCTGAAATTCACAAGAGACTTTAAGTATGTTCACAAAGAAGCGCGCTATTCCCCACTGCTGCTTCCCTGTATTGGTAGGTCACCTACCAAAAGTTACGTACTAATTTTAGGTGAGCTGTGAATTACACCAACTTTTATTATCAGATGACCTCAATCATAAACAAAGAAGAACAGTGCATTCCTGCAGTATCATTTAAAGGAGCTCGTACTATATTACGTACTTAGATAAGTGCCTCTCGCTCTGTTACTAGCTATTAAAATCTCAAGCCTCAAAGCTTGAAACGATAAAGGGAACTTGAACATAACTCCCTTTGGTCCCTCAATATGTAACCCTTTGCATTTTAGCACCCAATACGTACATTTCCCTGATACACTAGATGAACTCACCTAAATGGCCTCCCTCTCCCCATCTCACTTAACCAAAAACCAGGCCCCCAGCCTTCCCATCAAAACCCACACCTTCCCTCACGACCCCAAACACCAAAAAACCTCCCCCACATTGTTCACCTCCATAAAAGATTCTTTAAAAAATGGCTTTGACGGGGTTCAAACCCGTGATCTTCGCTGTGTCATCCCAAAATCCCTCCTAAAACTTGTTTCCTCCTCTTGGGGCGCACGTCAGGCACAAACGATGTGTTAACCACTACACTACAAAGCCTTCATTTTTTTAATCTATGCGAAATATTCTTATTTGTACTAGTGAACTTTGAGAAGTCCCCACCTTTGGTCAGAATAGGGCTGTTTTTTGAATCGGACGGAGGATAGGGTCTTTTTTTACAAAATGGTGCATAAATGGGTTGATTGAGTAGTGAAAACTTTTACGTTTAGCTAGCTTTAAGTTTTGATGTGTGATTATTGGATAACAGGGAGGTTGAGGGGTGATTTGTATGAGAGAGCTTGCTCACTTATGAGGGGTGCTGCTTCAAGGTGGAGATGCACATATACTCTGCTTTTCAAACCATGAGATAACATATATATATATATAGATAGTAGAACCTAGTTAAATCATAAGTCCTCAAATCATTGACAATGAGAAAAGTATACAAAATTGAGCATCGCTTCACATTAACCCCCCCTCCACTTCAAGGTACTCCTTCCTTGAAAGAACCCCTCAATAATAGCCACTCCATAATTCCCATCAATCCCAACATATATCCTTAAATGGTGTAACAAAAATCCGCTTTACATTAACAGTTCCACCTCAAATCACTCCTAGACGGGAGTCTAAAGGATGAGGCAGTCTCATCCCCCATTATAACAGCCGAGCTCTTTTCTCGAGGCCTTGCAGAGAAGCAACGATCAATGATGCATAGATATTATCAACTTGAACATAACTCGAAACTTGCCAGGGGCAGAAATTTCACATCAACCCCAACACCTGAAAATCCCGTGACTTCACACCCCCCCAATATACCACAATATACCTCCTAGCATCAAGCATCAAGCTGCAAGACCGACTGCAAAACATAAACCTAGTCCTTGCTCCATGATCCCATCCAAACATGTAAATAAACCGAACATGGAAAAACAAGGAAACTGACAAGGACCATCCCGGAAAGAATCATCTGTATTCAAAGCCGGATTTTCCTAAAGGCCCGATCCGCAATGCCGCACCTGGAAACCGAGTAGGGAAAAGCTTACACAACGTTGATCCATCCGATCGAAACAGATCAACGAGAAACTCGATCAACATCGGCAGAACTGACACTGCCCCACAAAAGATAAAGGAGGGGAGGTCACGAGATCACCAAGTGCTTTCCCTACCAGTACTCTCCAACCCTTCATAACTGTAATACACACCGAAGAAAGATACTGATCATAAATCATAACTATGTTCTAGAAGTTCCATCCCATCTCAAAAGAAGATATTGCTCCGCCTTCTCGGGGTATCATTCTCCCATAATTCTAATCCCAAATGATCTTCGACCAACCAATAACACCCCTCCACGAATTCCCCCCAACCCCATAAAACTCCAAGAAATGATATGGATGTCCGTACACCGAATATAAAAAAAAGTGATTTGCTGACTGGTCGATCTCTAATCCCATGATGGAAGGTCGCACAAGACCCATTAATGTCAAGTCACCCTTCCAATGCAACACCAACCAACTTCGAACCTCACGATCCCCACTCGAACTTTCTCAGTTTCATCACACAATACCCCCATCAAATCCTATTAGCCAAAGCCGTCGTCCCCGTACTCGGCAAAACCCCAAAAGCCTGCGCCGCAACCAACGCATCCAACGCACTGCTCTGCGTGCTAGCATTCGCAGTCCCAACAAAAGGACCACTCCAAACCAAACTCAACCCATTGAATGGCCCCCGCATGCCTCGATCATACATCCAAATACTGGCTGCATTCGCACCAATAAACCTCAAATACCGATCTTGCGGCGCCACTTTCTGTAACACTTGCAGATTCCGCATAAAAATACCCTTGAACTGATTCCCATCCGAGCCGCAATTGGGTTCACAAGGATCGTGAAGAACGCCGTTTGAATCTGAGAGAGCGGTGATGGCGGCAGAGGCGATGGTTGAGGCGGCTGTCAAAAGAGTTTTGTTGCCAGTGGCTTGCGAGAGTTCGACGAGGCCGCCGAGGATGACGCCTTGGTTGTAGGACCAGACTGTTCCGTTATTGTTTTTACAGGCTGTGGTGAGGCCGTCGTTGATGGTATTTTGGGCGTTGATCATTCCCGACCCTTTGAACCAGTTCCATTGGTTTTGTGCGGTGGTGATATATGTTTTGTTGTCTGGAATCCGGTTGGCGAGGTGAGCGGCTACGGAGAGGTAGAGCTCGTTGGCGATGGCGTTGACATATGTGTGTTTTTTGTCCCACCAGATGGAGCCTCCGGCGCAAGGAGTAGGAGGAGAAGCGGCCATGTCGTTGAAGATGTCTACAGCTGTAGAAAGGTATTGAGCATCTTTCGTCACGTCGTAAGCTTGGATCCAGCCTAATGCCCACCACCCTTCATCGTCGTAAAAATCGTTGACAAATCCCTTTGGGTTGATCACTTCCGGGACCGCCTGTAGAGAAGTGAAATTGTTTGTCCCAGGCAAGGCAGGCCCGTAAGCAGACTCAATATTAAAAGTTTTCGTGATTACCTTCGTCATCTGAAGGTTCGTTTTTTGAGCCTGAACCAGGGTATTGGCAAAAACAGTTTTCGCAGTTTCAGTGACGCTCTTATCGACTGCGGCGAGATCTCCCATGGTAGTAAGGCAATTGGCACTATTCCACCACCCAGTCGTGGACCAAAGACCCGATGTTTGATTATACCATGTTTGAAGAGTATTAAAAGCGAGGACAGCTTCCGTTGGCCCAGCCACGGGAGCTGAGAGGATTACCGGACTCAGCGAGAGGAAGAGGTAGAGAATCCGCTTCAATATTAACGAAAACATATTGGCAAACGTGTATGGAAGAAAATGCGACGGAGCTCCAGGCAAGGCATGAACGTCTGTGCCGTTGCTCAGGAAAGGGGAGCAGAAGATGAGAGAGAAGAAAGTATGCTCCATTTTGGGCGCATAGATAGACTTTGTATCATCCGATCTCCCTCCCAATGATGGCCACAAACTATGGCAGGGTACGGCTGAGGGTACAGCTGGAGGTACCGGTACGGAGCAAACTGGCGTTCTTCTAAAGATCAAATGCATGGGTCCCATGCGCAGGAAGGAGGCCGGCTGGTTATCACTTGTTCTGTGTGAGAGGTTGTCCTCCTAAACAGCAGAACCACTTTCATGAAACGTTGCTCTTCGGTCTGTTTGATGCGAGAATAAGCTTACATGCCTCGCTTATTACTCGTACTTGGCTAAGATCCGCCGAGCCCATTGTGGATTCCCGTACGCGCCCGCTTTTAGAGCTTCTCAGGTATTACGTCAAAAGGAATCGGGTTTAGAACTTCCGGTTTTCATTTTTCAGAGAAAACATCTGTTGTTCGATAAGAAAATTATCCCATCATTGTTTCTTTTTTGAGAACTCCAGCCGAGATATCTCGTGTGGCTTCGCTCGTATGGTCGGATCCAGTGGAATCATAGTTCCATCCTCTCAGGCTCCTCCTCACTCTTTTCATCGTTTTCAACGCCGTCGACACTCATGTCGTCCCTCGGGGTATAACCACCGACACCATTTTCTAACTTGAGGTCGGGCAGCTCATTATCAACTCCTCCATGTGAATATACATTCTCGCCCGGTTCGTCATCTAGTTTCAAATCGGCAATTGTTTCCTCGTCCCCCACATCTACCCATATTCGCACGGTCCCATCCAATCCACCACTTGCAACTGTTCCAGTTGCCCCTGGACACGTATCGACCCAACAAACCACCCCCTCATGCCCGTTGACTCTCTGTACGACATTCTTGTTCTGTACGTCCCAAAATAAAATGTCACCATCTTCGCTACCCGAGACTATAAACCCTTCGGTACCACCCACGCCAAACGCACCGCCGAGAGAATATCGCGTATTGATGTGGCCTTGATAAGTCTTCTTGCAATGCCCCGAGACATAATCCCAAAGACGAATGCACGAGTCAAGAGTGAACGCGAGAATGTATCGACCGTTAGGAGAGAAACGGACTTGTGTGACCGGGGCGTTGTCCTCGTGAACGAGCGTCCGTAGACATTGGCCTGTTGCCGTGTCCCAAACTCGTCTGGAGAAGAGGTATTAGCAAAGTCTGAGGGGACGGCAGATGGTTTGTTCACTTACACGAGACCGTCAGTTGAGCAACTGCAGACCAAGGTGCCATCTCTGACAAAATCCACCCCGCCCACGGGGTCTGAATGTGCAGGCAAACTTCTCATCTGCCTCCTTGCCCGCAGATCCCACAAAAATACTGCCTCGTCGTAACTTCCACTAACCAACATATTCCCCTTGGGCGAGAAGGCTAGGGAATAGACATAATTGTGGTGTCCCAGCAAAGGAGCAGGATAGGGTTTGCCCGTTGCTCGGTGCCATAACCGTATGGCCTTGTCATCCGACCCAGATGCGATGGTATTTGAATCTGGACTCCAAGCTATGGTTGACACACCTGCCAGATGCCCCTCCATCGTCCGCATGTGTTGGCCGTTTGAGGCATCCCACACCTTTATAGTTCCATCCGCCGAGCAGCTAGCAATCCATCGTCCATCTGGTGAGAAGCGTACCTGTGCCACCCCCTTCTTGTGTCCTCGCAGAATGAATTTTTGCTTGTAATTTAATCGGAGAGGTTTGTATTTCGGTGGCGAGGGGGGTTCGAGAGAATGGGAATGTGAGGATCGCGGTGTATCTACGGGAGTTGTTGACCGACTTCTGTTGTCGTCTCGATATGGTTCCTCCAAATCATCGCTGCCATTTGATCTGCGACGCTCTGGATCATGGTGGTTGTCCAGGTTGGACGAGCGATACGGCCTACTATCCTCCGCTCCATCTGAGCTGTACCGCGGGGTGGAGTTCTCACTCTCATCGTAGACCCGTCTTCGCTTTGGTGACCGGCGACTAATTGGGGCGGGGGTGCCATCGGCGGAGTCAAAGTCGGACATGATTGCTAGTATCGTATAGCTGCAGGGTTGAGTGGAGGTTGTTTGTTGTGACACAATCTCGATCTGGTGTTTATATTAGCTGCAGCTTGAAGCTACACGCAGCCTTAACCTTACCACGAATTAGCCGCAAGTGTAACGATACGCGCTTATTAATACGCGGCGGAAAGGTTCCGGTGTACCTAGGGAAGCTTCTTAATAGAAGATAGAACGATGCCAGTTAGCCTGGAAGGAGGTTTCCTAGCGTTACATATATTAGGAGGTTTATATACTATATAGGATTAATACTTAAGAATATAAGTTCTTGTAGATTTCAATTGACATTTAGAAGATATCTAAACTACCTCCGTACAAGTTTGTAGATCTGCCAGCGGATAAAACAATAGCCGAATCTACCCCTGTTTATCGCTAGGCGCAAACCGATAAGGTTGTGCTTACCTGGGTTGGAGGCCTTCCTCCTTTCGTCGCATTCAAATCAACGTAGCTTTTCAATTCAATATTATCGCATTCAGACAACTTTACTTCTCAATTGAACCTGAAAGCACTGCATGAACACTACATTAATCAGACATCCGCCACATTGGCGGATCAAAAGAGCAGCTGTAAACTGCACAGGTCGGACCAAGCCCCGCAGATGACTGCCTAACCACCCTTCTACACGTTTACTCTAGCAACAACTTTAAGCTATTCCCCAAGAAAATAGCTATGGATGTATATACTGAGAGTGCGCCAAAGCGGCAAAAGAAAACCGAGTTGCAGGTTAGTTCGTTGTCTTTCCCCATGGGCATTCCTTCAAATCGGCGTGTAATGCTAATATCTATTCCACAGGGTGATGAACCTCTCCAAAAGTCGAAAAAGGCGCAGGACGAAGATGCTATCTGTCAGTTACAACAAGGGAAAACCCATTCCGATCTACAATCCGCGAATGGGCAGATTGTTGTGTCGGCCCCTGCTTTTGAATCAAGCTTCACCTTTGCTGTGCCTGATATCCAAAAGGATGATGCGACAGAATACGATTACATTCACGATCTCAGAAAATACATACCAGTTGGAAGTTTACGGGTTTGGAAGAACACATTCCCTGAAACCTCTCAGAACCTTTGGAAGTCTTGCGAATCTTGGGGGGCACTTGCACACCCGCAGGACAATTACACCCCCAACGCCGGGCAATTTATACCAAATATTCTTCAAGACGATATTTTGACCTCGGTAGTGTGTCCATACAAGAATTTGCATATGGCTGGGGTAAGTAACCATTACTTCTCTCCTATTTCCTCGCAGCTCCGCTTGTCCGCTTTCAATTGCTCTTCCTTTCCAGGCAGTCGCATTCTAACTCTGCAATGATCTAGTGGATCCGTATGGAATTCAAGACCCAAGAAGATATTGGTCAGGTTCGGGTTTATATCTTGCCGGATGATGTCGGACGAGCTGTAATTGACAGAGACAGTCCCTCATTGCGCAAATCTATGCAATCCCTGCTTGCAAATTTGGACATCTCGCGCCTCACTTGGAATGGTCTGTGGACGGAGAAGCTCCCCGTTCATCATTCGGGTTCTCCATTAATCAGTAATACTTCAGACGACGAAGCCTCACTATTTTATCTCTTCAATACCATCCCCTCTCCAACACCTACGCCGGAAGTCGTCGAGAATGAATACGCCAGGTCAGCAATGGAAAACCTTCTTGCTAGCAATGTTCCTGGGTTGAAGACCAAGCTTTACAACTATCAACGTAGAACTGCAGCCTTGATGCTCCAGCGTGAGGCCCAACCCGCCCTTATCATCGACCCAAGGCTCCGACATGTCACCGATCAGAACGGCGCGACATGGTACTATGATGATACCCTCGGGCTTTGTCTCCAAACCCCCCGAACCTACGAAGCAGCTCAAGGTGGAATTTGTGCTGAAACTATGGGTTTGGGAAAGACATTGATCTGTTTATCACTCATTATGGCCACGCGAAACCTCCCAAGCCACATTCCCGCGGAGCACTCTCTCGGAACGATTCCCGTTCGCAAGAAGACTGGCACTCTGAAGCAAATGGCTGCCTCCACTATTGGACGAGCGAGCGTACCTTGGAAGGATTATTTTGCAGAAGCAGCTGACGGTTGCGAATGGACTGAATGCATAAAAGCCCTGCGAGAAGCACCCGGTCATTATTTCATTTCTCCCCCTGAGCCTCGGCGAAGCATCCGAACTCTAACTGAGGTCCCACCTCGTAAGATATGGCTCACCTGTGCCACTGTCGTCGTTGTGCCCGTTAATTTGATTCAGCAATGGGTCCAGGAAATTCAAAAGCACACTGTTGGGTTGAAAGTCCTAGTTATGAGGAATGGGCAGGAAAAACTGCCTCCCGCAGAAGAGATGGCTGAATTTGATATCATCCTCTTTACTAAACCACGTTTCGAGCGAGAATCTAGAGACGACATTTATTCACAAAATGGACGGATCAGGAGCAACTGGAAGGTCCTCAAAGCAGACGAAACTCGGTACCGGTCACCTTTGAAGGATTTGCATTTCAAGCGTTTGATTACCGACGAAGGGCACAGCTTTGGTAATGCTTCCAAAAACCAAAAGACTGAAGCAATGGTCATAGTCGATGAATTGCATCTTGATGCCAGATGGATCGTATCTGGTACTCCTACCCACGGACTGTATGGTGCTGAAGTTGGGGGAAGCAGTTTCAAAAACCCCTGGACTCCAGCATCGGCACTAAAGAGGGCAGACAACGTTAATGGTGCCGCCATTGAGGAGATACGGGAAGTAGAACGCTTGCTTCATCAACAGGAGCGCAAGGACCTAGAAAAGCTTGGAAATATTGCCACTACTTATTTAAAGGCGAGACCCTGGGCAGCATCCAGAGACGATAGCGATGGTGCATCTTGGGTCCAGCATGTTATGCAACCGCGACATGGACTTAAAAGCCGTGGGAGTGCGGATTGCCTGAGAGCCACGATGGAAAGTATGATTATTCGTCATCGGCCTCTGGACGTTGAGCAAGACATTATTCTTCCTCCCTTGAAACACAAGACTGTGTATCTTGAGGGCTCCATTCAGGACAAAATATCCCTCAACATGTTTTTCACCTTGATTACTGCCAACGCTGTCACCTCTGAACGGCGAGATGCTGACTATTTCTTTAATCGTGGCAACAAGGATGCCCTGAAGAATCTATTTCTGAATATGCGTGAGGCTTCGCTCTTTTGGTCAAGTAAAGACATTTCGGAGGCAAACGCTACAGTAGAAAACTCACAGAAGTTTCTCGACGATTTCCGTCCTGGTATCCCTACGGAGGATCAACATCTACTTGAGCGATCAATCAAGGCCCATGAAGTTTTGATTTCCAATAAACTTGCTAAGGTTGCGACTATGTTTCATGAGATGCCAATATTCGTCGAGAATGATTTTCCGGAAGATATCAGGTTCGCCTTGTCCTTAGTAAGTCATATTCTAGTTTTTCATGGCGGTTTGGTGCATTGGAGACCAAATATCTTCACTGTCCGAGATCTTCTAGGATAATGCATTTGATTATCTCGGAAGATTCATTATGACCGCGAAGCAGATGCAGTTATTCTTCTCCGAGATTTCAGATTTCAGATGGAAATGAAATTCTCAGCCCTTCTGACCCTTCTCAATCGATACATCCCACTATCCCAGATAACCCCGAACCTCCCCGGTAGTAGTAACTGACTCCAGGAATAGGATGGAACCGGTAATAGCCCAACTTTAATGGGAGCTACAATGCTAAATGCAGCTCAAAAGTATGTTGACTCGCAAATTCACAAGGAAGATCCAACAGAAGGGTTGATGGGAGAGAGCCTGAGAATTCGAGATAGAATATCTATCGCACAGGAATATATATCCAGTAGCCCATCCAAGAAGAGAAAAAACATATCGAGCGTCCTCGGAAAGGTCGCCTCATCTGCTCCGAGCCCCAAGAAACCAAAGTCTTTAGACTCTCCGAAATCTTCGGGGAAGGTAACCACTCAGTTAATGAAAGCAACAGAAAACACTGCCAACGCACTCGTGGGCTCCTCTCAAACATACGTCCAAAGAGAACCGACAACAATTCATAAGATAGAGGGCAGAAGGAAAACCGTTCATGCAAAAATCGTTTCCACCGCCTCGGCCAAACTCACTTACCTAATGGATCAAATCAGTCACTATCAAAAAGCTGAGAAGATACTCGTATTTTACGAATCTGACAACACGGCTTACTACATTGCCCAAGCACTAGAATGCATCGGTGTCAAGCATCTCATCTATGCCAAAAGCCTCGACTCCCAACGACGTGCACAATACGTAGTAACTTTCAACCAAACCGACGTATTCCGCGTTCTGCTTATGGATGTCTCGCAAGCGGCTTTCGGGTTGGACATGTCCTCAGCCAGCAGAGTTTATTTCGTCAATCCCGTTTTCAATCCTCAAATCGAAGCCCAAGCCGTCAAGAGAGCACACCGAATCGGACAGAGCAAACCTGTCGTCGTCGAGACGCTAGTTTTGAAAGGCAGTATCGAGGAGGCTATGATGCGCAGACGAGGAGAGATAAGCAGTGAGCAACACACCAAGTACAAATCCCTCCTTGATGACGAGGTTATGTATGATTGGGTTCGAAACATTGATGTGAAGCGCTTCTTTCATATCGAGGATGTTCCTGAGTCGGAGCAGATGGCCAAACTCAAGGTTCCGCAACGCATGTTTGGTCGAGATGTTGAAGGCGGTAAGCCGGAGAAGGACGAAAAGTACTATACTGAGTGGAAATCGGGGAAGTCTGATGTGCGTACGGGGGTTATTGATATGCCTGGGTTGCGCGGGATTGTTGACTTGACAGCTGGAAGTGATGAGGAGGTGGAGGAGGCTGGGCAGCAGGCTGGATCTAGAGAGAGTACGGACCTTGAGACGGGAGAGGAGGTTGCAATTGAGATGCCGGCATAAATGGACTAACAAGACATATTAAGTGAGGGATGGAATTTGGAGGGGAATAATAATGCTGGAGTACATTTACGGGTGGAGTTTGGTGTTTGCGGGTAATGATTGCTTGGGCGCTCTTTCTATGGGTACCTTAAACATGGCGAAACACGACAAATACGAAATGGGATGGATGAGGTGTATAAAACTGGCGCTTAGGGGACATATGGGCGGCAACTTGAAAGATACCCATAGCGAAATTGAATTTAGAGGAGAGAACTGTAGAATAGAATGTACAACATTTCACAGGATGAGAGTCCTCTTTCCCTTAGAGAAATGTGGCGGATGGATGGTGGTTGTTTGGGGTTAGGTAGTAGTACTACCTAAAATTTTGAGTTTGGGGGTACTACCGTCGGAATCATGACTTCGACAGAAGGACTATTTCATACGAGTTCGGAGTAGTACCACCCAAGTCTCAATTTTAGCGAGTACTACTCCCTACCACGCAAATGCTTCTGGTTGTTCTACCTTTGAGGTTTTCTTCCTCGGGATTGAGAGAGAGAGGTGCGGCAAAAGATTATGGTCGTGCTTTCCTTCTCACTCTTCTCGATCCAGACCCGGTTGGGTGTCTGTTGTTGTAGTGTCGGATGGAGGGGACGACCTCCAGGGTCAATTAAAGATATGATTTCCTCTCTTAAAAGTTACCTAGGTTGAGAAAACAACCGCTTGTGGGGGTCTGTTTGTCAATGTGGTGGAGCTGAATAAGTTCGTTCCTTTCCTCTACGGCAAACCTGATCCTGAAATTCGATAGATGTCGTGTGCTACAGTATAACTTCCCCTCAGGTTCTTCCTCGTATACTTCGGGTTTTACATTTCTCATTTTTCAATTTAATCTGGCTTAGTATTCTAGGGAGAGAGCTTATATTCAGTACCTAGGGAGTTCATTGCGTATTATGGTATGATTTAGTTTCACTTTTCCGCGCTAGTGGTACGAGTATTATATCTTGCGTATATTTAGATCTCTCGTTATGTGAGCCCGACTCCTTACACTAAAACTCAAAAGTAGAGTAGAGTAAGTGTACTCTACTCTACCCCTCACCCTGGTAAAACCCTCCCCGGAGAGCTCAAAATGAGCTTCGGCTGGGATCAACATAATAGGAAGTTGAATCCCCTATTAGATCTCACAGTCAAAAAGACGGCACCGTCATGTAAGGAGTCAAAATGGTTGAGGTTGTTGAGTTCCTGGAATGTACCTGCCCTGGTAATTACTGAGGTGCGCCACACCCATTGCCCTCACAAGGCATGTCACGTGAGAAAACAAAGGCCCAAGTTCAAAAAGCTCGTAAAGCTCGTATCATTTAAAGATTCTTATCAAGGACAGAGGTACCCTGGCCAGAATCTCCTTTGCTTCGTATCGGCTGTCGGAGACCTTGGCGGAGTTTACCACCGGATTTAAACCAACTGACCACCAACCCATCGAAAAAACGACTCACCGAAGTCCGAATCTCTTCATTGCCAGCTGTTACGACATGTAGTTGAAAGTAATTAAGTGGAGCATGTGAATTCATTAAAGAACTCGCGACTCCTTCCTACCAATTGCCATTTCAAACTTCATTTTCAACACCAACTCGCCTCTTCTCGCCAAAATGTCGGGTATCACTTGTAAAGATTGTCTTACTGGTTCTGTTCATCAAGACAAGCCAACGGGAACGGCTGAGACAGTGCATGGGTTACAATCCTATGTTGCACGCCCCGAAGGAGAGCCAAAGGGATTGGTGGTCATCATCACCGATATCTTTGGTTGGGAACTTCCGAATTCTCGCTTGATGGCCGATTTCTATGCGAAGGATGGTGGATATCTGGCTTATGTTCCAGATTTCACGAATGGTAACCCTCACTCCCGTCATTTGTGAAATCAGAGAGCAGAAGTTAACCTCCCAAATAGGAAATATCGTTTCTTCATCAGCAATGGACGCAATGGAGTCCTTTCTCTCACCATCCCCCTCAATCTTCACTACAATCTTCTATAAACCAATCTGGCTCGTCAAAGTAATAGCAGCCGCTGTCCCCTTCCTAATCACTAATCGCGAATCCGCCGTCCTCCCCAAAATCCTCAAGTTCCACCGTGATATCCGATCAGACCCCACCACATCAAAGCTTCCCCTCGGATCAGCAGGATTCTGCTGGGGAGGGAAATACACCATACTCCTCGCGCAAGAAGACAAACTGTTAGATTGCGCATTTACAGCCCACCCTAGTAAGATGAAATTTCCCGATGCGTATGCGAAAATCAAGGCTCCGATTAGCATTGCGATTGGAGATGTGGATATGGGAATCCCTATTAAGCTGGTTAATCAGATTAAGGAGCTGTTGGAGGAGAAGGAGGGGAATGAGGTGGTGGTTTATGTGGGAGCTAAGCATGGGTTTGCTGTTAGGGCTGATCCTACGGATGAGGGGCAGAAGAAGAGTGCGGTTGAGGCGAAAGGTCAGGCTTTGAGGTGGTTTGAGAGGTGGCTTGGAGGGAATTGATGGACGGGTGTATTTGGAGATTGATTTGAGGTAGAGTTTTGAAGGGCCTTGATTAATTACCCGAGGGAGTGTTGGGAGTTGGAAGGGTTGATGTTTCTTTGGTTGCGCCCTATTTGAGTTCTGATTCCATTACAATTCCATTGGTTCAATTCAAGTGTCACACATGCTAGTTTTTTTTATATATATTATGTTGAGCCCTATTGGTTTACTCCAAGCTGTTGAACAATATCTTGTCGATGTCTTTTAACCTAAGCGAGAAGCTAAACACTACTTTCTTTAAAGGAATAAAAGCTTTCCAGGAAGACAATTTGTTCAATGTTAGACACCCAAACTCGCTGTGATCACTGAAAATGAGAATCAACTCCCGTGAAACTCGCGATAATTGGAAATATGATTTGAGGCTCAAGGGCCAATTCACCAAACCAAAATAGAACTTATATCTGTCCTTCTCTTTAACTTAAATGGCCCAAACAGTCTACCACAACTACGAGTTAAATTAAAAAGAAGTAACAAGTTAGTTTCCTGCTAGATTTTCTAAAACAATACTTTTAACGGTAATTGACAGTTTTGCCCTCTAATTAATTGTAAATACCTCGAATACCCTCTAAACCATATACCCCTCTTTTTGAGAGGGTACTTCTGTCAAAACAGGGGTACAATTGTCAGATAAAATTCACTTTTTTACTACTTATCTACACCTAATTTCCAGTGAATTCGTACTATACCCCTACTACTACCTCCTCAACTGCAACCTCTACTACCTCCTCAACTACAACCTCTACTACCACCACCACCGCCACCGCTAATATACTGCCCTATAGCTAATATACTACCCTATAAGTATAAGGAGAAGTTTAAGGACCAAGATTGCGAGCAGCCTTAAAAGCCTTAGTGTAGGTAGTACGTCAATTTGTTATATTCATTAATTTTTAGTGTATTTACGTGTAAAAATAATGAGTGAGAAAAATGGTAATACCGATAGTTATACCCTCTAATTAATCTACTTTTGACAGTTATACCCTCTAATTAATCTAATTTTGACAGTTTTACCCTCTAACTAATCTACTTTCTGACAGTTTTGTACTCTAATCGATTTAGAGAGTATTCAAGGTATTTTCAATTCATTTAGAGGGTATTTGAGGTATTTATAATTAATTAGAGGGCAAAACTGTCAATTACCGTACTTTTTATTATGTGGGAATAGTTGCACAATATAATAGAAGGGGGAGACGAGTAAGCACAGACTATCTTACAGCTTGAAACACTCGCAGACAAGATTTGTGGGAATAAAGGTATTTTTCTTTTGCTTCAAATGGGATTCTGTGATGCTCCGGGATGATCAACCTTGCCATGATATCCGTTCAAACGCCACAGTTTAGAAGAAACGCTACCTGATCTAGTTGTGAAGTTGCTGAAGGACATCCGAGGAGAAAGTCTCAGTCGGGGGCAGGGGAAGGATTTTGGCTAGAGAAAGGTGGACACACGGGGTGCGTAAAAACTCGGCATGGGAAGGGTGAAAGTGAAGTGTTAACAACCCCTAAAACTCCAGGTGATCAACGACATAGCGAAAGTCAACCCTCTACCTCCACAACCAACCACCCACCCTACAAAGCTCCCCCATCATTCCTGAACGATAATCTTGAAATCCGTGTCCCAAGTGTGCTTGATCTGGAACTCGTGTGGCTTCGAATAACTACCATTACAAGGGAAGTGATCGCAGCCAGAAATCAAAAGAGGATCATGATCATTAATGGGGAAGATCCAATGGATGCCATCATTGTTGTTTCCGTCATTGATGAGGGAGAGGTCGAAATAAGTGAGATTTTCCTTGCCTTCCGGGTGGAGGAAGGTGAAATCTGCGAGGGGAACTGGTGAGGCGGGATCTTGGCGGGGGAAGAGGACTTTGATGGTTCCGCTCCAGCCTTGGTTTTTGAGGTCAGTGGTGTTATTTTTAAATGTATTTCAAAAGATGATGAAGACTTGGGGGATATAGAGGACTTTTCCCTCATATTAACGTGAATGAGAGTACTAACCAAGTTCTGGGTAACCTTCTGGGCCGAGATTCGTGAGGTCGACGGTACGATTGGCACCAGCTCCGAAGAAAATTGGACCTGGGTTCTTGAAGGTGATATTTGAGTCGTGTCTGGTCTCAGGGAAAAAGGTGATAACACGATCGAGGTGAGAGTTGTTGTCAAAGAAGAGACGATCTGCGAGGGCAGAGGTTGAGATCAAGATGGTTGCCAAGAGGGTTACAACATGTTGGAATTGAGAGAACATCTTGTGGCTTCGTGGTAGTGCCTGGTGAATGGGGTTTGAGTTACGATTCGCGGCTGCAGATGCAAAGGTGGTTGACTGAAGGTGGTAGTATCTTCTGAGACTTGAGTACTGAAGATGAGTCAAGTGTGCGCTGCGCAAAGTTGACTGCAACAGATTGTGATGAGCGACACGTGGTGAGAGCGAATAGGGGAGTTAAAACGAGGGTTATATATCCAGTAACCTGGCTGTTCTCGCTTAGATCCATCATCTTCTCACCGCACGGCAACCCCGCTTTTCACAACAATACCACAACATCAGCTTCAAAAGCCTGCAACTGCCAATAGTTAACCTCGTATTTCCCCTGGTTGAGGTTCCAGCTCTCATTTCTTTACACAAGGTTTGATGTTGTATTACCTCGCTTGTGCCGCAAACAAGTCAGCTCAAGGGGCGTAGGCTTATTTGATAGGATAATTTAACCATTCAGAACACCGAAATGTGTCTAGTGTAATGGTTTACGACATACAACCCAATCGTTCAACTGCTACGTAATTTGTGTTTCAGCAAAAAATCATACCCAGTGAAGGGTGAAAGGTATCGTAGGAGCCTGTGTAGCACCCTGGCACGTGAGAGTTTGTAAAAAACTCTAAAGTATTAAAAACCTTTCTTCAAGGAAGATGCATTGTCGGTTTTTCCAAGAGAACTAAATCGATTCCTGGAAAGTGTTGAAAAGAAGTCAACCCCAAAATTGAGATTTACGCATCAGAAAAGGTTTTCCTAGCATCCTTACCGGAGGAGGTAGACAGCGGGTAATAACGTCTCCGAAGTAATTGTGGAAACTTAAACTCATTACATGAGGCAGGAACATAATATCGAAGCTTTACATTGAAAAGCGATCTAATTTCCAAAACCTCCCAGATAGTAAATTCCCTACCATGAGACGAAAAGTAACAAAGCTTATACCCGAAATGTAACTAATAAACTAGCGATTTTGAAAATAGTTTTACCGTCTATCTCCATCCATCTCAAGTGCACCGACGAATTCTACTGAAAGAGCATCAATACACTACCCGAACAGGGAATGCAAAAGGATAAGTAAGGGCCGCTTGAGTTAAGAACCACCCCAGAATATATCCGAAGACCATAACTAAGTTTTACTTACGTTCTATTACAAGGTTGCCTTTCTATAATATAAAGTGAAACGGTAATCTCTAAGAGTAGATTATAAAAAGGGGATGCTTCAACATAGGCAGTAAAGCGGCAGTTCTTTCAAGGTTTCACCTACCCACCTTGCTCGTTGTTCCAACTTCCAGAGGGGTTTAATTAAACAAATTAGCGGTCGGCTTTCTTATTTGAAGAGCCAACTTCTGGGCCAAGTATTTGTACTATGCTATTTATATGAGTTATGTGCTTAGTTACTGCCACGTTCATTGTTAATCAGAAATAGCCGACGGTGTATACCAGGAGATGAGGAAGTAAAGCACAAAAGTACGTCTTCTCAGGGAATCTCCAAAGAATTACAACACCACCCAGGACCTAAGTCTTCTTTCGGTGTTGTGTTTATAACAAAGCAATTACCACAAGCCCATTCGAGGTCTCTAAAATTGTATTCGTCGCTAAATATACCATTGGAGCTGTGCGAGGAAACGGAATCTGCTGGGCTTGTAATGAGTCGCAATAAAACGGGGATTCGGGAATCCGAGATGTAAGATATATCTTCAATCTGTTGAGTTCAGGTTATCAAACTCAAAACAATCCGAAGTGTTTTTTGGATGGGGTCCCTCATCGCGCAGTAATTCTTCTCTTTGTTTGAACCGGCCAACGTTCATCTGGGTAAAGATTTCTGTGGAAAGATTTGTTTCCCCTTTCAAATAGAAATGTCGGGGGCGGGGTTTCCTAAAATGACCTGGCCGCCTTATTAATCACGTGTAGTCAACCCCACCCCGCCCGACTTGATCAGCCCAGCCAACTGCTCGCAATTCCCCGAGAGAAAACATCTTTGTACAAGCTCAGTATCCTGTAGTAGGGGAAAAATCATTACTTATTACTGATAGACTTTATAGATCTCTCCATCTCCCTTTCCCCTTTACCCACGATCGTAAACACGAGCCCCTTTCCCGAGACATTCGTCTGCTACGGCGGCTTATAACATCTTTTCGCTGTTACGCTTTGTGTCGCTCATTATGCGAATATACCAAGCAGACAACGTTTTGCACCAGCAATAAATCCTTCAATTTCACGAACTCTTTACGCGATTATTCACGGTGGCACTATTCTCGAACGACTATCTGAATAACGGAGGCGGAGAAAATATCGAACAAATATACGGCACATGAACCAGGGTCAAACCTGTTTAGGTGTTTGATGTTACCTTTTTCTGATAGGACAGAAGATGCTACGAAACTCTGTCTCTATCATGAAGCGATTCGAGAACCTTTTTTCAGTTTCCGATACCAGAGTTTGCTTTCTTGAGTGTATTTCCATTTCTTAAGTATGAGTTCACTTAACTACCTACATGGTATGTTTTGCCAACTGGAACACCACGGAGATACTTCACTTACTCCAACTTATCTTTTAATCCAGTAGTGGACTCGCCGACGAGCTTGGATACAACTCGTTCTTTTCACTATCAATTTTTGTTCATTCTCCAAGCATTTTCTGTTATTATAGGCAGTCGGTTTCCTCCCAAGTCTACCATCTACCTCGGCGGTCCATTCTCGACTGTTGAATGACGAGGTCGAAAATAGTAGAGGGTTTACGATGCTGTCGTTGGATTACCACCGCCCATTCCATCGGCTCAAGCCTGGGGACTGCTATCTCGTTAATCAGTATGAGGCATTTCGATTCAATTGGAGCTGAAATCTTACCTTTATCATTTCACAAACGATTATTTCTTGTTTTGGAATGTCCTCGTCTTTCACGACGTGGCATAAACCAATCCACAACAATATGTGGAGTCGGAAGCTTCATGCCGTGCTCGCACAGAGGATATATTTCCCATATTGCCATCTAGAAGCCCAGTTATTCTCGTTCGATCCTTTCAACAGAATGCACGGACAAAGTCGAGCTTCTGACTGCCATCGGGGTGGTTGTTTAGAATCCCGCTAGAAAGGCTCTCTCATCTTCCATAAATCGCTTTGCGGTCGGCGATATTATTCAACATCTTCTGGGCCGCTTTGGGGATTGAAGGTTCAAACCTGGCACCAGCATTAAACAAAATCTCGAACACTTCCTCTCGGTTTTTGACGGCAGCGACATACAGAGGCGATTGCCGCACACCATCCATGGCGTTCACATCAGCGCCAAACTTTACAAGTTCTTTGACCGAGTTTTTCGCCCCAAGCGAAGCTGCAAAATGGAGGGCGGTAGCACCATGGATATTTCTCCTGTCAACCAGATGCTTGTTTTTGCGCAACTTCTCGTATGCCAACAATTCTTGCATGATGGTTCTCGAATCTCTCCTGGCCGCGTAGTGCAGGGCGCACCATCCTTTGTCATTTTCACCGAACGGATCCTGGCCTGCCTTCATAAGTTTGCGAAGACCTTTGTAGTCCTTTTCCTTTCCCTCTATCTTATCAATGATATCTTGTGATAGGTCCAAGATGTCATTCTCGGGATCTTCGCCCTCCATGAGATGCAGGTCCCATTTTTCGCTGTAACGAGGCGGAGGACTCAAGTCATAGACGGTCGAGGCTCTTGAGGCCAGCGAGATTCGTGAATCATACGAGAATACTGAATCGTTTGAGACCACTGAATAGTTCGACTCTGTCGAGAGTTTCGAAGTATCTGAGCAAGCTCGAGCGGAACGCCCTCGGCCGTTGTGTATGTCGTCAATCTTGTTCAGGATTTCATGACCGAGATCTCTGTTGTCATTCGAGATCATTCTAAATCTAGTTAGTATCGCATGGTGCAGCCGGGCGGCAAGTGAAAACCTACAAAGTTATGGAATTGATGGCGCTGAGAATGGTTGCAGTTCGAGTATCAATCTCGTTCAAGCCTTTGTTAACAACCTTCTGGCCTTCCCGCTCGTAGCACCAATACTTGACGGCTAGCTTGATACTTGAACGAGTCCCGGGGTTTCGAATCTCTCCCCAACGAGTAAATAGATCATCCACTACAAGTGTGAGGTAAGCACGGAGACATCGAAGGAAAAGGTGGAAATCTGTGGTGCGTCTTACATGTCTCTTTACTTCCTCGCAGGCCATCCACAATATTTTCATACACTGTAGTCTCATCCTGGCTGCGAAACTTTGATGCCTCAACTGTCTTTGCTGCCAGGCTGAAGCTTCTGAGGTTGTTACCAAATTTGTCGAGTTTCACGCGCAATTTTTCGACCTCTATCCCAATTTTCCGTCATTACACATTCCCTGTAATGCTAGGAGCGATAAGACTTTCAACACTTACCTTCGTAATAATGCTTGCCATTTTTCATGAATCGCTTGATGTATGCACATGATTCTACGAAGCATTAGCACGGACAGAAGTGCTTGGCTTCACGACGCGAAGACTGCTTACTGTAACTTGCTTCCGCGAATTGTAAAGCTGCAGCTGCAGCACCTATTATTTCAAACCCGGACATCAAAACGAGTTGATCGCTCTAGGGTGAGTGGGGATGGTTCATTTGCGAGAGTGCTCATTATGAGCAGAAAGGCCAAGGGTCGAGAAATAACAGAGAGATCGCTTGTGATATTTGGGGAGGGCCAACAGCGGGAGCGACGAGACGTGGGGAGATGGGATGAAAAGCAACCAAAAGTAGATGGAGCGGAGTCGGGCGAATGACTCCTCACAGTGAAGTGAGACAGCATATTCTGAGGCTTCGTGTAACCTGACAAGCGCAGCCCTACTGGACGGAGATCGATACTGGGGTGCAGCATTACTAATCTAAAATTCCAATCACGGTATCCAATATTACCAGCCGCTTTGGGGGCTTACTAGGCTCGTGATGGACAGTAAAGCAGCAGTAAATCGTACCCGCCAGCCTTGTGGTTATCTTGGACATTCAAGCTGATATACTTGCTCTAGATACCCGGAGAGGGCTCAAATACCTTGCTGGAAGTTTACAATCGCGTTTTGCTATGCCAAGGGTAGTGTGGTATAAGGCTAGAGCAAGGAGAGTTATTTACTGCCGCTTTTTCTGGCAATCAAGAGCGGAGGGGAGAATCCTACCCAATTCACATCTACCCCTCAAGAACAACGAGCCCAATTTCCCGCTCCAGCCACTTTATTTGTTTGTCACAGGTCTGCGATTTGGGGGCAAAGGACACGGCATTGGGGAGTGGGTGTGGTGTGTTGTCGTTGGCTGTCAAGAACCCCCAGAGCACATCATTGGATGGATAAGACCATGCCAGGCCTCTTAAACCTCCCTCCGAAATGCCTACAAACAATAGATCAAGCTGCGTTAGAACCCGAGCTGAAGGACCTGTAGCCACCATCCCTTGGTGGAGGCCAGCTGATTGTGACTACAATAGTGGCTTCTTGTTTCTTTCCCATCCAAGTCATTTGAGCCCTATCAATTTCTTGGTGGAGGCTCAATGGTACCTAACATAAAACTGCCCAGGCTCTCTCAGCCTTGCCTTTTATTTGTGTAACGGAAGAGTCACGTTTTGCTATTTCCTACAATATTTGCGTCGTTCTTCGTCCCTCTGGCAGCCAAACGAAGAGCAGTCCACTGCATTTTCTCCTCTTTTTATACTAATATTGCACCTTTCATACGGAAATCGTTCAGACTAATCATACGACTTAACCATGACATCCTCTCCCAAAGCTCCTTCGGAGGTAAGAAAAACGTTCCAATTCTGCGTTATTTCCACTTGTTGTGGGCATGCCAATCACAAATCATTTGCTTGTTTGTCCTGGCACTAGAATAATCTTGCTGAAGAACTATATTAACGGAACTTCTTCATACTGTAGAAAGGAAGCAATGATGTTGCGAATCCAATAGGGGAGGAACCTGGAAGACTAAGCAACGCCTCCCACGATAGTGGCACATCCAGAGTGAGTTTTCCCGGCACTGCAAACTCGAAGTCATTTGGAAATCCCTTTTTCTTAACCTAACTTTATGTAGGCATCCGACCAGTCAGTCGAAGTAGGTGGCGGAGGATCGTCAGTCCCACCCTCAAACCCATTATTACCACCAGCAACGGCTCTAAACCCACTACCACTCCCACAAATCGATGAGCTAGACAAAGACAATCCATTCGAGGGCGACGACGACAACCAATTGACAAGAAAAGTGAGGGGGTACTCGCAAATAGATCCGGAGTTGGAAGAGTATCTTGCTCTTCTTAAGAATGGAGCGCTGCTGGCACAAGACGAGAAATACACTTTGGCGGACAAGGAGTTTTTGTCAAACCTGTCGGAGAAACAGAAAATATATCTTGAACCCGATGCGAAGACGAAGAAAAGTGCGAGGAAGCTGAAGAGAAAGAATAAGAGACCCATGGAAGATGGTGGGTTTTGGGACCAATCAAAATATCTCAAAGGCTCATTACTCTCTGCTTGCCTCGCCGGAATAATTCAGTAGGTACTTACTTCCCTTTGTTTCCAGTCGTGAAAAGCTAACGTTTGCAAGGGGCTGGACTCAATCTGGTAGGTTGAAAATCTTTACCCCTTCATTTTGGTCTTTACTGACTTGAAGTTTCAGCAATGAATGGTGCCAACATTGGAATCACCAAAGAGTTCAATATCCACCATGCTATTGGCGATCCCCAAAGAAATACAGCAGACTTATGGCTCTTCGGGGTTCTGAATGCCATACCTTTTCTAGCGGGCGGCCTGATGTAAGCCCTTCAACTCTATCCATTAACCTTGTTAGCTACTGTCTACTGACATTCAAGCCAGGGCACCTTTTGTGTCCGATCCACTCCAAGAGCATTTTCTTGGACGCAGAGGCGCCATTGCAGTTGCTTGTGTTCTCTCAATCGCCGCCACTGTCGGCCAATCATTTTCAACCACAGTTGGCCAGATTGTAGGCTGCAGAATAATTAGTGGATTGAGTAGGCATTCTCCAAGTTATTGTCTCCTCTTTCGGGTTTGTTTTTGGAAGATTGAGACACTATTTCCTGCTGAGATATCTCGGTCCCTCCTCAGGCGTCCAGTTTCATCCATCCTTCCTCGAAAATACTTCTAGATTAGGCAATACTGACTTCAAGATCGTGTACAGCGCTAGCTGCCAAAGCTTCATCGGCGCCGCTACTCACAGCAGAAGGTAAGATTACGCATTTGATCACCCCTAATTGTCGCCCACGTCTGGAGCTCCCCACTGCCCCTAAAAATCACGTTACCAATTCTGTACCACGTGCCAAGGACAAGACTGACAAGTCTTCCATTGCAGTTTCTCCAAACTTCCTACGCGGTAATCTCCTAGCTACGTGGCAATTAAGTGATGCTTTCGGCATCTTCCTGGGCTTTTCCAGCAACCTCGCAACCCTCAACATCCACGCGAAGCCTGAACGAATATGGAGAATCCAAATAGCGACCATCCTCATTCCCACCATAATCCTCCTCTTCCTCGTTTACTTCATGCCTGAGTCACCTCGCTATCTCATGAAACGCGGAAAGCCACTCAGAGCTTTGGAATCTTTCACAATGTTACGACCAGCACCCTTTTCGCGTCTGCTTGCTGCTCGCGACATGGTATACGCACATTTTCAATTACAAATGGAATGTAAATCCATAGAAAAACGTCGCGAAGAGCGATTAGAGGAGAAAGCACGCAAGTTGGCGGAAAAGCAGAAAGCGACAGGTGTCGGAGCAGCATCCAGTAATATCAGAGAGCCGGTCAATGGTAAGGAAAGGGAAGACGATGAGGAGAATGGACCTGTTGCTAGAATTCAGATGCCTCTATATGTGACAAACGAAAAGGAGACGGGAGTCTTCCTCGCGGATGTCATTTTGCGAATATCGAGTTTCTTTCGACGTATGAAACAGACATTTACTGACAGTCGATCTCGGAGAGCACTGGTTTGTGCGTCGACAGCCATGATCTCTCAACAGCTAACCGGCATCAACACAATTAGTACGTAAAGCTCAAGCATTCTGGCTCCTAAGTGTTGAAATTGCTAACGGTATTTCCTTCCCGCAGCTTTTCTTTCCGCGACTTTACTCAAAACGGTAGATGCTTCCGACCGAACCGGCGCCTGGGTCGGCTTTGGCATCGGTCTTTGCAACTTTATGTGAGTCTCTGGATGCCAGATTTTCAATCCCTCGGCTAATCAGCTCGCGACTAGATTCGGATTGCCAGCATTCTGGCTTCTGGACTCCGTGGGACGTGCAACGATGCTCATGCTCGGATTCGTACCCATGTTTGTCTTCATGCTCATCCTAGCATTCTCATTCAAGACCGGCGTGGAAGGAGATGCACGGGTCCCGCTCGTTTCTCTCTTCGGAATCCTCTACATTATCGCTTATTCGCCAACCGCTGGTACTTCCCCTTTCGCAATTTCCGCCGAAGTATTCCCGCTTGTTGTAAGAGAAGTGGGCCATTCACTTGCTGTTTTTGTGAATTTCGTTGGTCTTGGTCTTGTGCTTTTGATTTTCCCTTCCATGGCAGGTGGTATGCATGGGTATAGAGGTGCTCTCGGATTATTTGTAAGAACTTACCCATTTTATCATTCCTTCTCAGCTAATGTGTTTACAGGCGGGACTCAATATCGTTGCCCTCGTATTATGCTTCCTCTTCGTTCCCGAGACAAAAGGCAGATCACTCGAAGAACTACGTGCCATCTTCGACATCCCAACAAAAGAACACATCAATTACCGAGTCAAATATGTCGCACCGTGGTTATGGCGAAGATCATTACGCTCCGTGGGCATAAAGTTGAAACCAAGTCCAGCAGAAACACGAACAATAGCCAATACGAACGTCCAAATAGTACCAACTATTTCGGCAGATGATAGTCTTCGTGATTTCCGTAGTTGGTGGAGAACCGAGAAAATCAAACGGCATCGAGCGGAAATGGAAGCAAAAGCTAAGAGAGAAGCTGGGTCTGAAAACGCGGCTCCTTACCAGGGTACGGATGGCAATCACGCTGTAAAGCAAGCCTAGCTAGAGAGAAAACAGCGAGTGGGTTGGTGCTTTTGGGATGGCAATTCAATCACAAATAAATAGGGGAGCCAAAGAAAAGGGGGGAAGGAGGGGTTCAAGTGAATTTGTTTTAATCTAGATCTCAATCTCAAGGGTAGAGTACTCTTTCATTTCCAAAGGGTAGAAATTTAGCAATTGATTTTCTCCTCGTTCAAACTTCAATTCTCGATGGTGATTGTACTTCATCATTCTCGGAAGTTTAGTTCTTCCTTATTTATATAAGTAACCTTACCTATCTCTATTACTATTTACTCCTAAGTCTCCTATTCCGCTCACCTTTCCTCCACTCATAGCCCCCCACCTCACCAAAAGCACAACTCCTCCCCCAAACAAAGCAATCCAATACACAACCCGCACAATCCGTTGTACTACACATCGCAAGTCGTCAAACGACTGAACACAAACTATGAAACCATGAGAATCCCATCTTTCTATTAAGCGATATGGTTTTCTGAGAGATAAGAAGGTAGTTCGTATATGTATCCTTTTTTAGATCCAGAGATTTATCTTATAGCACGGAAGGGGGGAGGAATACTGGGATTCTGGGATTCTAGGATTCTAAGATAGGAAGAGAGAGAAAGGGGAGAAAAAGGGAGGGGTTTTGCAGAGGGGTGGTAAGATGTGATCGCGAGGAGGAAATCTTTCGTATACTTTAACAATATTTTTTGAAGATAGTATCTGATTGTATATAATTTAAAAATGAACCTAATATATACAAGAAATTCGAGGAAAATAACAACCCAAACACCCCTTTTAAATCCCCTTCTAAATCCCGTCTAAATTCCAACCCCCCAAAACGCCAAAGCAACATCCAAACATACAACTATACACGTTTCCATTTTCCATCCATCCGTCTTATCTTTCCCCTTTCTTTACTGCATCTAAAGCACCGATGATCGCTTACAAGCTCCCCTTAATAAGATCCGCCGCCCGCTCAGCAACCGCATACAAAGTACTAACAAGATGTCCACAAACCTGAAACGGTAACACAGAAGCATCAACAACCCTCACATTCGCCGTCCCATAAACCGTAAGATTAGCATCAACCACGCCCCCAACCTCCCTCGGCATCATCGCAGCAGTAGCAACAGGATGAAAATTCGAGCGATAAGAAGTCTTCACCCAAGAAGCCCATTGCGCATTCGTCGCATTCTGCGGGACGACGGAGAAACCGGGGGATGTCTCGGCGGTGATGGTGTTGCTGAGGGGTGCGGTGTTCATGATCTTGCGGATGTACTTGGCGACCGCGCCTTGCGAGAGGGAGTCCCAGTCTAGCATGAAGTAGTTGGGGTTGATGGCTGCTGGGGCGGATGCGTTGGCGCTGGTGAGATGGATGCTGCCGCGGGAGAAGGGCATGAGGGCCCAGAACTCGACGTCGTAGAGGGAGCCTGAGGGAGTGACGAGGATCTCGGCGATGGTGATGTTTTGCTCGAAGACGAGGTCGAATTGCATCTTGAAGAACTTTTCTAGGTCGGCGGCGGAAGTGACGTTGTTGGATGCGGCGGAGGTGAGGAGAGCGTATTCGGTCAAGTTAACGCTGGCTTTGATGGTCTCATAGTCGTCTCCGAAGACCTCGGCGGCGGTTGGGTAGAGGACGTATCCGCCGTTCCCAGAGTTGTTGGCGTTGCTGGAACTGACTAAACCAGTGTTTTGTTGATCTTGGAGGTTCTCTCCCACGGTTGGGAGATCAACGACGACGGGGATATCGAGCTTGGTCAAGAGTGTTGGGTTTCCAACGCCTGAAGCTTCGAGAAGGAGTGGGGATCTCAAGGCACCGGCAGAGAGAATGACCTCTTTGTTGGCTTTGATGACATATGTGTTACCCTCAGCATCGGTAACTTCTACACCAGAAGCAACAGCATCGGTGCAGGTAGTGTGGTTAGACCAAACAATCTTGTTGGCGGTAGTCTGAGAGAAAAGCTTCAAATTTGAACGGCTTGCGACAGGGTAGTAATAAGCACGGGCGGCATCGTGACGAATGTTGAGCTCGGTGTCGAGTGTCTTTGGGTACACGTTGAAACCGTTCATTTTACCACCATTAACATCGATATTGTAGTTGATACCAAGTGTCTTGTAGGTTTCGTTGAGCATCTCTGGCTGGGAAACTTCCATCATGCTGGCGGCTTGAGCCCATCCAACCTTGAGAGGTCCTGAAGTCCCGTGGAAAGCAGGGTTGTATGTTGCTCCCTTGGCAGCTTGAGCAGCGTCTGGCGTTCCGAAAGTTTCAGACTTGAGATAGTAAGGGAAAAGGTTCTCCCAATTCCAACTCTCGGATCCCAAAGACTCCCAAAGGTCGATTTGAACATCCTCGGCACGAGTGTAGGCCATGCCTATGGAAATGATCAGTTAAAGTCCCGTAAAGCATAAGATAGAGATTGCTAACCGTTGATAGTACTAGTACCACCAATCGCCTTTCCTGCTCTCATTGTCTTTGAGGTTCCATCGCCATAAGTTTGGTTGGTTGTGGCAAACGCATAATCAATTTCAGTATCGAAGGCCAGACTGTAACCATTGATGTTGGTGACGTTGTCGTTGCTCCAAACGGAGCCGCCAGCTTCGATCACTGCAACGGTGACATTTGAAAGCTCAGAAAGTCGATTCGCGATCACCAAACCCGATGTACCAGCTCCGACAATTACATAGTCGAAAGCAGGTGCTACCGTACATGGGGAGGCGGAAGCAAGAGAGACGGCTCCTAATACAGCTAAAGTAGAAAGCATGATTAGATGAAGTGGTGGGAGTGTGTAAGTGGTTGAGTGAGTGAGGTGAAGGATGAAGAGCAAATCTCATGCATGGCTGTGCCTCATATATAGAAAATGTGTGCTCATGTCATCAAAAGCGCAAATTTTCAATCGCAGAGTGTTTGTCAAAGTGCTGGTAACTTTCATTCCGCAAGAGATTGTAAGAGACTCCATTGCCACATTCCGAAATTATTCACACCAGGGGTTTCCCCGTCGGTCGTTCTCTGGTTGTTTAGATCCAGATTTTGAAAAACCAACTCCACTCCCCTTTGACTTAGTTCGTAATTTTGTAGTAAGATCTACTTGGTCAGTGCTGAAATACCAGGGGGGATTGGAGGAAACGAAGGTAAATGACGTAGGATTTTACGTGCCCCAGAGCACTTGAAAAGCTTACCTGTGAATTCATATTACGGAAACATATCTAGACCTTCGAGTCAATGTTCCGCTTCACGATGTGAGTAATACGGCAGCGAAATAGTCAGAGGTAGGTGAATTGTTCCCTTTCATGGCCATAGGGAAATGTCATTACAGTACCTAACCTTAAATTGCCATCGTGAAGATAGGTACCCAGGGGAAAAAACACTCCAGCAGAGGTGGGTTCTCGAAGGTTTCGATCTCGCTGTGAAAAACCACAAAAAGTCACAACTTCCGGCCCCTTGGAAATCTCCAGTGATTTTTTAATTTTCTGGTTGGGATCACGTATGACTACTGATGGGTTTTCGAACGAACAGCCTCCACCAAAATATTCACACGGAAGCATCAAGTTTTTCTTCCGACCTAGAAGTCGCAATATGAATATCCGACCACAAACAAGAACATATCAAACTTTCGTTCTCGTAGAAAAGAAAATCGGAATTCATGACATCATCGGGCCGTTGAGATCTGATAACTTGGCCTGGGTATATTCCGGGACACCCAGCGTGCGTGGTGCATCAGAGCAGAGCCTCCTAATTTCTCCATAACAAATCAAGTTGCGTTAGTCCCTTGGACTAAGAAAAAGAAAAACCAGGTTCGAAAGAAATGGCAAGGGGAAAAAGGCCAACAGGACAACGTGTGGCGATGGAAACAAGTGGATGTTTCGACATGGACACGTTGAGAAAAACGGGTATTTATGGGGATTTACTACGGAGACGTTCATTAGTAAAAAGTTGAAAATTGTTTCAGCAGCAATTGGTCAGGTGGGTACCGATGAGACCGCGCTCTTAATAATCGTTCTATCCACATTGTTATATCGCATTGTTGAAATCTCCTTTCGGGGTTTAGAATCGGCTTTGAAGGAAAAACTGTATATAGAATAGATATCAGTTGGATTTGTGGAAATCGCTGGGGGAGATGGAGGGGACTTACTTTTCAAACGAAGAGGAGAGTACTGCAGATAGACTAAAGGTATCAAATTCAATCTTTAGATGGAGAAATGGTGGAATGTAAGGAACACGAATAGATATTCGCCTTCGAGCTTGCCCGCGTTCCTCTTCCCCTCCGTTTGTCTTCATTTTCCTCATGTGTCTATATCCCAAATAGGCCATCGTGCCCCAAAACCGCCTCCTTTGCTAGGACGAGAACGATCACCCAACCCCAATCCAAGCATTCGTACTTAGGGGCCCTCATTCCTAGTCATCTACGCGGTCATCCAGTTCGCTCAAATCTCTGCCCGCCCCCTATTTCGACGCCCTCGTTTCCTGTCGACTCGTCGAACCCTCAATATGGAGGTGTGTCCCTCAGGAGGAATGTTCCGGGTCCAAGATGAAGATCGTACCAGTGACCAGTCCGCCTCCGTGGCAGCGGGATATCGCCGTATCAATTTGGAGAGAAGATTGAGGTATTAAATGTCTCCAACAACTTTGTCAATGGGTTGTGCGCAGCAATCGGGCTCCGCAGGTATACGAAGAAGAAGTAGGGATGATAGTAGGTGGATGTTCTTGTACTACCTAGGCAGACAAGATAGGTAGGTAGCGAGGAAGGCGTGCACCACGTGAGGTTCGAACCAAAAGAGAACAAAACCGATGTTCACCCCCCGCACCTCACCACCTCAGTTTTCCGATCCTGGTAAGGTATCTAGGTTGGACATAAACTGGTCGCACCTGCCCTCCTCGCTCTCGGGGTCTAGGCCGGCTGGTCGAGTAAAGAAGTGTGAGAGGAACGAGCGACTTCTAGTCCAGCAAGCCGATCTGGAGGAAGGAACGACCTCTCTCGACCCTCCCGTCTCGACCCTCTTGACTGTCGACCTGGTGGTCGACAGCACGAATTTCAAGCAGGTGGCAATTACACTCGACGGGAGCATCAATTGAACACGGAATGAAAAATTGCATGGATGTGTCGCATTATACAAGGCGATTATTATGAAGTTGAGTTCAGAACACACCGAGTGAGCATTAGATTTCTATCAACTAACTTGTACTCCCACCTTCCTCTTCAATATAAATATTTTCTCGAGAACCATCACACAAATCCTTCTCCCCTTACAAGTCGGCCCCCAGATTAGTTCACAAGGAGAGGAAACCGAAGTTTCCCTTCGTACTTCTCCCATCTGAAGAAGAGCAGTCCTCGCAGATCCGGATCCTTCAAATGTTTGCAAGTAGCTTTATGACCTTTCTCATTCCAGCCGGTGACCTGACAGTCCTAGGAAGTCATGGAAGTTAGCATTCTACAACCTGGCATATGACCAACTTCGGCTGTCATCTTACCTTGCTGCAATACCAGAAACATGAGCACTTGGCGCACCTCTTCAAAGAAGTTGCCTTTTTTCCACATCCATGGCACTTTCTCATCTCATTAGGACCCATGGCGGAGAATTCCTGAATCTGGTCGCTCAAGGCCAGCAAATCGTTCAATGACAGCGGGAAAATCTGGTTATGTCACATCGGGTTAGCAAACACGTCCTCGGTTCAGAAATGGATGCGTTACCCTCATCAGTTTATGGTCCTCAAGTCGAATACCGGAGGTCCCATCCATAAAATCACGGTGCTTTGCGTCGAGTACTGCCACGGTGTGTCCTTGTTGCAGCTGGGCAGGTGATACTTCGTTTCCTTGATCATCAGTGTAAAAGCACAGTGGAATCGTCTTCTCATCGACGTCCTTGATTTCCAGTTGCAGCCGCATGAACGTAAATGAATCCGATATCTCTCCCAGATAGCACCAGTGGGATAACTCTTGATTGGCATCATACTCATGCGGGAGCTCAATGAAAGGGGGAAACACCAGGCGGTTACGAAGGCTTGTAGATTGTCCGGGCCGTTTTGGCTTTTCTCTTCTCCACAACCAGTCTTCGAACTCCTCATCTTCGAGTCCACTGGGGATTTCATCAACCGATGTCTTCCACTTCATCGAAAGTCCGGACATGGTGCGGTACAAAGAGTGTTGTGTGGGGTTCCGCGCCAGAGATTCATACTCGATCACTTCCGTACTGTCACTTCCTTAAGCTGCCCTCCACGAATCCACGGCCTTTTCCGCAAAGACAACCACCCTCGCTAAATCACCATTGGCTATCGCGATTTGTGTGGCATCAAGAAAAGCCCTAGCCAAACCGGAATCACCAGGACCTTGTTCATTGTAAAGTCGAATTTGTCGTTCAACATAGCGCAGAGTTCGAAGTGGTGTTGACAAGAGCCCCTCCAGACCGCCCCCGCCAATCAGATCCTCCAACTTTCCAATCTCTTCGATTCTCCTATCGCTCTCAAGGCTCTGTTCGGTGGGTAGAGAGCAGAGACGGCAGGCACATGTGAAGTGAAACTTTTTTTGTAGGGCTTCTTGTCGTTTCTCGCGGTTCATATCTCTTCCAAGATAGTATACCGTGATCTCCTCGCCCTTTTCGACATCTCTCAGCGCATGAATGGTGTGTCGTTTGATGTTTTTGTTCCAGTGCTTCTGTGCGTTATTGTCACAAGCATGGTTGATGCGGCACCCCTCAAGAAAAATAGCTCCGCCGATATCATTGTCCTCGACTGGTAGAGCAACTGTTTGAAAGATGCCGAAAACCAACTCCCCAATACCGCTCGAACTTGGGTATATGTTGGGCAGGGAAAGGAGATCTTGTCGTTCGTTTTCGCTCAGAGCATTGACTTGCTCGGCAAACGATTTCTGGATTTTTTTCGAATTGGATTCGTATTGAGGTGCGGTAATAGTTGGCTTTTCTGAAAGAATTCGTGTTCCTCTTGGGATCTTTTCGTTTGCAACGAGACCTTTGCCCTTTCCTGGGATGTCTTGCAAGGTGTAGATTGGAATGGGGTTTGTTTTCTCCATTTTCAAGTCCTCCCTTGGGATTGGGATTGGTGTTGTTTTTTCGTGAACCAAAATGCTGACTTGAGGCAGTGAAAGAAAGAAAAGAGAAAAATTTCTTCCTCTTCGTTTTCTCGAGAAGCAAACAAGAAGCAAACAAGAAGCAAACGGGCAAGGAGAAACACGAACAGGCCGCCGATGATTGGCTGTAGCGAGCCAATCAGCCCACACACCATTAGTGCGGGGAACTTTCAGTGCTACCAACGACTTCTGTCCTTGGGCCAACTATCTGTCTGCATGATTTCTACTCAATTACTTCTAGATCTTTAAATGGACAGTAAACCAACCAAAATTCGCGTGGCTTCTGCCCATGCGGCGCCTATCTTCATGAACAAGCAGGCTTCGCTCGCCAAGGCCATCAAGCTCATCGAAACTGCTGCTGCAGATCAAATCAACTACCTCGTGTTCCCAGAGACTTTTATCCCTGGGTATCCTTATTTCATCGAATGCTATCCACCTTTGAAACAAGTTGGAGCACTTGCTGAATATGGTAAACGTAGGTACTTACATTTTCGTTGTCCGGTCGGTATTTGCCTGGTCTTAATGCGGACCTACTAGAGCTGGTGGTAGCCGCGTGAAAACAAATTCTTTCGATGTTAGATAGAGAATAAATGGACTGACTTTTTTAAACTGTTAGAAAGTGTCGTCGTGGGGAAAACTGGAGGAGATCTTAAGGATGTCATGAAAGCTTGCAAAACACATCAAGTAGCGATATGTCTCGGCATTTCAGAGAGAGTCGAAGATGGATATACCCTCTTCAACTCTCAAGTCTTCATCGATCGAGACGGAAGTATCCTAGGCGTTCATCGAAAACTCCAACCGACCTATGTCGAACGTGCTGTATGGGCCCAAGGCAGTATGTACTCGCGATCTTCTCCAACTCCCTCTCCCGAATGCAAAATAGATCTAATGCTCTCACCAGGTGGTCACACACTCAAAGTCTACCCCTCAACCCTCGGCCGCCTCGCCGGTCTCGCCTGCTGGGAAAACACCATGAACCTCGCCCGCCAATCCCTCATCGACCAAAACCAACACCTCCACGCCGCCTCCTGGCCCGCCCTCTCTACTCTATCCGGCTTCGAGAGCGTTGCAAATTCTCAAATCGAAGCTTTAATGAAGAATCACGCTCTCACCGCTCAGGTATTCGTTATTTGCGCGAGTAATTATGTGGATGAGACTTGTTTGACATGGATGCGGGGGAATCTAGGGGAGCAGGATCTTGTGAAGGAGGGGGGTGGGTGGAGTGCGGTTATTCATCCTTTTTGTGCGTTTCTTGCGGGCCCACATGTGGGGGACGAGGAGATGTTGGTTAGTGGGGAGGTGGATTTGGGGGATTTGGGGGGGGTGAAGGTTTGGATTGATGGGGCGGGACATTATTCGAGGCCGGAGGTTTTGAGTTCTGCTTTGAATGATGTGGCTATTTGGCCGGATGATGGGGTCGCTGCTGGTGGTGTGAAGTATGGAGAGGTTGCTGATGAGGGGAGTTGAGTTGCGGCTGGTGGATGCTTTTCACTTTGAATTTGGAAGCTGTACTTGACAAATTCGAGTTCAGAAGATTTACACTGATAGAGGGTAGGATATTGTAGCGAGTTTTATGTTCGATAAAATATCCCCTTCTCTGGGACTGGAAGTAAATAAAAGAACGGTAAATGATAGTTTTGCCCTCTAATTAAGGGTAAAAAGACTAAAATGCCCTCTAAACTATATACCTCTCTTTTTAGAGGGTATGTAAATCGTAAAACAGGGGTAAAACTGTAACTGTTACGATTTTCCTCTTTCACTACTTTCTATCTACAGTAATTGACAGTTTTGCTCTCTAATTAATTATAAAACCTTAAATAGTCTCTAATCTGTATACCCCTATTTTTAGAGAGCATTTCTGTTAAAACAGAGGTATTTTTGTTGTAAAATCAAGATATTTTTATTTATCTATTAACTTTCTTACTCTCTAACTTGACTTTATACTTGCTTTCTGTTTAACGAATAAAAAGGTGAATTAAATAACGCTCTATAGTACTTCTAACTTATATATAAATCTGCTAAGTTAAGCGCTAATTCCTCTATTATAATTAATTAAGGCTTTAAATACTACTCGCGATCCTATTACTTAATATTCTTCTTATACTTCTAGAGTAATATATTAGTAGTCGATAGTAGTAGTATTATAGTAGTAAATATAAAAGGATAGTAAAAGCTCTAAGTTAACTAGAATTATATTATATAGTTCGAATTTACTAGGAATTAGATATAAATAAGAAGTAAAATTATTAAATATTAACTAATAGTTTTACCTCTATTTTAATAAAAGTACTCTCTAGAGAAGTAAGATTTATAGTTTAGAGAGTATTTATAGTTAATTCGATAATTAACTATTTTATTCTCTAAACTCTATATATCTAGAATTAACGAATATAGTTAAATTGTTAGAACTTATAGTAAATACTATGAATTAAACTATAGAGGTGTCTATATATAAGAAGGATCGATTGTTATTTCTAATATAGAGTTCTTACTAGCTTATATACTCTATAGTCCTCTAATCTTATAGTTGTTTTATTAGATTTATCTCGGTTAAGAAGATATATAACTATATATTCTTTACTTCCTTTATAGAGCTCTACTCCTAGCTAATCTATAAATCTACTATGTCTATTATAAATTCCTTTATTATAATATTAGTAATAGCTTTATTATATAGCTCTTATTATATAAGCACTCATAGTATTATATAACGAAGAGTAGAATATTAGCGTAGACAGCGGAGGTAGTAGTTATAGTAGTATAGTAGATATAGAGAGTTAGAATACAAGAGTAAAAGTTATATTATATAGCTTAGATTCACTGAAATCAGTTGTAAATATATACAAATATAGTGAATTAATCGTTAACTAATAGTTTTACCTCTATTTTAACAGAAATACTCCTGTTTTACGATTTATATACCCCCTTAAAATAGTGGTATATAACTCAGAGGGTATTTTAGTTCTTTTACCCTTAATCAGAAGGCAAAACTGTCCTTTATAAACAATTAGAGGGTATAATTGTTAATTACCGATAAAAGAAACTAACACATGTAAATATCAGCGAAAAAATAAACGAAAAGATCCAAGGCCGTGTATACATTTGCGTTCGTCTTGATGAAGATCGCCCGGGGAAGAAGGAAACAAATATTTTATTCCAATCTCGGCTTTTTGTCTCTCCTGTGGCCAAGTGATTACCGTTGAGAAAGGGTGCACTTTTAGAGAAGCGACGGGTGAGCACGAGGAAAGTAATTTGAGATAGCAACGAAAGTCGAGATGCCAGATGAACGTCGCGAATATGAAGAAACTCGTTGAAAGTTATAACACGAAAGCACAAAACGACTAGATCAATTGCTTCCAAATACTCCCGAACGAGAAAAATCACTCATTGGCAGGCGGAACCAAAACCGTGGACCTAGACATGTCAGTTTCACCCAGTCACTGCGACAACCAATCAACTTACTCAGTCTCCATATCATCCTTCTCGCCAGAAGCTTTCCACTTCTCAACGTCAATAACTTGTCTTCCATGGAACTTCTTCATAATAGCCTGCCCCTTATTCCTCAAACCCGTCTGATACCAATGTGGCATGCCCCTAAAAACAGTCAACGTCCCCCCAAACTCCGGTAAAATAACCTGCCCACTAGTCCCACTCAAAACCTTCTTTACAATCCCCTCCGCAACACTGCAACAAGTCAGCATATATTTCTCTCTCAATCCCTATCACCAGAAAGTAAAGCAGCTCGCGAGGAAAAGAACTCACGTCTCCGGTTCCAACGCCGGCATTAAGAAAGGACTATCATTCTGATACCCCTGAAAAAGTGGCGTCTTCGTATACGCCTGATTAACAACCACACTCCTCACCTTCGGCGCATTATACCTCGTCTTCAACTCCGCCGCCAGCCCCTCATGAAAACTATGGCTCGCGGCCTTGGAAGCTGCATAATCAACCATATTGGGTACCGTAATGAAGGCAGCGACGGAGGCGACAGTTACGATCATGCCGTGGTTATTTTGAGCCATGGAGGGAACGAATTCTTTGGCGAGCCAGTAGTGTGAGAGGGTGTTTACGTCGAAGGTGAAGCGGACGTCTTTTTCTGTTGCGGTGAGGATTTCTTTTCCGCGTGCTACGCCTGCATTGTTTATTAGGATTGTGGGAGCGCCGATGTCTTTGCGTACTTCTTTTGCTACGGAGGCGATGGTTGAGGGGGATGTGATGTCGCATTTGTAGTAGTAGACGTTGGATGCTGTAGTTCTCCGTATTAGCATTGGATCGAAAAAGGAGGAGTTTCTGCCCAAAACTTACGAGCTTCGAATGTCATGGGTATAACATCTAACACCACGACTTTAATCCCCTTCTCTGCAAGAAGTCTAACAACATGCCCTCCAATTCCACCTGCCCCTCCAGTAATCAACACGATTTCTTTATCCCAGTGGTATTCATCCTGGACCCAGTTATTCAATACTTTCGAATCGAGGTAGGCAGAGGCCCAACGGAAGAGGCCGAAGTAGAACAGCTTTTTAATTCGAGAAAATGCTGTTTCGTGGAGGATTGCAAAGTCGGAACCTCTTTTGGTGTATCGAGCGAGGAGGATGAGGAGAAGAGTTGCTGCAGGATTGAATGCTGTTCTTTTCAGGAATCGCATTACGGGATCGCTAGTTAGACCTTGGTATTGTCAGTATATTGGAATTGATGTATCGTGAGTATAAAGAGAAGCAAATACAAACCCTCGCGAGGAAGCCATCCATTGCGGATGGGCATTGTGACGAGGGAGGAAGTGGTTTTGGTGTACACAATCCAAGGTGAGTGATGGTAGAGTTGTGATTAAGTTTGTACAGACGACGAAGGAATTCAAGTTCAAGTTGAAGGAGGTAAAGTTTAGGATGAGAGACCCTCATATAAGGCTGCGTTCCCATTCCCAAATTCCCCTCCTTCCCCAGCTTTCATGTGGAGATGGCTGGGGGAGGTAGCCTACCGAGGTGTAAGCGGACCCGAAACGCGGGGTTATAGAAATGTGATTGGTTCATAACCTTAAGGCACCCCTTGGGGAAGAATATTATTCTTCCCACTGGGCAATCTAATTTACAGGAAATATGAAAATGACGATGACACGGAGCGAGAGAACGAGGGGAAGTTTCTGAGTGTGGGAGAAAACGGCATTGGTAAAAAGAAAACGAAAGGAAGAGAAAGATGTCCCTTGGCTGGTGGGCAATGTCCACATCCAAAGAAATGTAGTTAAGCACCCAATTGGCTCGATTCCTATCTTTAAGGTAAGAGATGAAGAATAATGACCAGAGGAGGACACGAAAATGTCCCCAATCATGATGTCCTTGTAATAATCCCAAAAAATCGTTCTTTGATGTTGTGTGTATTGCAATTGAAGCCCTCCCCTCACCGCCCCTTGAAGGTATCAAAACTAAATCCAGCCGTAACACCATTTCACCTGCGTGCAAGACAAGCTAGCGAGCCAAAACAAGTGCAACCACTATCCACACACAGTGCAATGAGGTATACCAGCTCAAAGCGCCCGCGCCTCCCAAACCATCCTTTGATTGTGCGTCCGGCTTCGAGCCTCCCAACCCAGTCCCCTTCCCACTTGTTTCGATCGCAGTTCCAGCAATTCTCGTGAAGGTATTTGCCGAAGCATTCAACGTCACCATGTCGATCAGAGGGTTGTTCAGCGCATTGCAGGCCTGCCTGTTGAAACTTGCATCTATTTTATTCGTGACTTTGATGGGGAGATCGAAGATAGTATACATATCTGAACCATTCAATCGGAAATTCTGTCGTATCGAGATCTGCAAATGTCAGTTATTACGCATGTCAGCCCACCTTGATGGGTACTTGATATATACATTGTAGGCCCCTCGTGAAGTACTGTTTGAGCCATCTGGATTTCCATCGCCTACTAGACAGTCCGGCCAGACCCAATTGATGTGCTTCACGGTGCTTCCGGACTCTTGCTGCATAATTTCTCCCAGGCTGCCAACGCTTGCTGTGCCATTCGAAACTGTGAAGTTTCTCCCGGTGTTGTAGCTTGACAGGAAGATTGTTATGTTGTGTATCGCGGACGTGGGGTTCGAGGGGTAGGGTGGCAGTTGGAGCTGGCCATTCGATGTAACGTCAAGAGCAACATGTAGGGTGTCTTTAACCGTTAGCAGGAAACAGTAAGGAATTGAGAAGACTTGCCTCCACCTAGAGGTGTGTTTGGCTGAGGTGCATCAACCAAGACTATTCCCGGAGTGAGGACCTGCCCGTTGACCACCGTTTGCGCGTATATACATCTTACCAGCAGAGAAACAAGTAGAGCAAAGCTTCCAATTTGCGACATCGCGAATTGAAGGGGTATAAAAATGTATGAGAGAGATTGCAAGATTGCCGGGCAAGTGAGGAGAAGGTGGTTAGGAGATGCGTTGTTCCATATTGCTATGGGATATAGGACCAGGAATTGACCTTCTGGGAGAGAAGATATCAGCAGTAGGAAGCAAGGAGCGCCGCATTGAGGCGAATTATGCTTTTACCCGACATCCGAGAAGCTGTTGGCCAGTGCAAGGAGATCATTCAAAGGAGCCTCCCTTAATAAATGCATCATATTGATACCTTTTGGAGGTGGTTGCTGTGAAACTCCAGAAGCCTCAGATACCAAAACCCATTGCCAAGGACGGAGATTGGGCGGAGTCATGTGAATTGGCGGGCATTTCTTCGCCAAGCACTCCTCCTATCCAACCACCAACCTGGAATCTTTCAACCCTCCTCCTTCCTCCAATTGATACTTGTATTGGGTCAACATCTACCCGATAACTCACAATGTTGATTTGAAGGACTCATTGTAAATCTCGTCAGCATGCTTCGTTCCATCTCAAGGCGGACGCAGGTGGTTGGTGCGAGGACGTTGACATCCTCTCAAAAACTCGCGCCAACTTCATTTCTAGGGACCTGCATCGTCGCTAACAATTGCAGACTTGGAAACTTGCAAACCAGGGCTCTTCATGCTACTAACAGATGTTTCGAGCAAGCAAAATACTCAAAAGGGATCCGCCATCGAAAAACACGAGAGAATCGTTCAAGAATCAAAGATTCCCTTCTCACTTTGTCAAAAGAAGTGTACGCGGCCCGAGATCAGGGACTCCCAATTGTGGGGTTAGAAACGACTATTTACACTCATGGTTTTCCATACCCTGACAACGTCAAGCTCGCCTTGGACTTGGAGCAAATTGTCAGAGACAATGGCGGGGTGCCGGCGACAATTGGAGTGCTCGATGGGCAAATTCGAGTTGGAATGACAACTGAAGAACTGACGACATTGGCCTCATCGGCTGGGAAACCAGAAACAATGAAAGTATCTCGACGGGATATTCCTTATATTGTCGGTATGGTGAGTTAGGAAGGACGTAAACGCCAGCTCTTGTGGAAAGTCTTACTGATTTAACGATACAGGGATTGTCAGGTCGCGGTATAAATGGTAACTATTTTCTAACTTGTTTTCTTTTTCAGGGTGTTTTAGGAGGATTCAGACACTTCTTCATCCTCGGGCAGCTCACATCCTCCTAAGAGAACGCTATTTCGTCCTAGTTTCCCAGAAATACTTCTAGATACGGCAATACTGACTACGAGATCGCCCACAGGAGGTACTACTGTCGCCGGAACAATGAAAATTTGTGATCTGGCCGGCATCAGGGTCTTTGGGACTGGTGGTCTTGGTGGTGTCCATCGAGATGGTGAAAATACTATGGACGTATCAGCTGATCTTACCGAGTAAGCACTATCAATGAATTCGTTAGGATCCCCAGAACATATTTAATGATATTTTAGATTAGGGCGTACCAATGTAGCTGTAATTAGTAGCGGTTGTAAGAGCTTTCTAGACCTTCCACGTACACTCGAATTTCTGGAAACGCAAGGTGTCCTTGTATCGACTTTTGCAGATGGACGCCCAGGAGAGGTCGACATTCCTTCCTTCTATTCGCGTGAGAGCGGGATCAAAAGTCCAACTACGGTCCAAACTGCAAAAGAGGCAGCGGCAATGATATGTAAGAACTATAACCTATTGTCAGGCAATTGCTAACAGTTGTAGTCGCTTCGAAAGTCTTGACGAAATCAGGTCTCTTATTTGCCAATCCCATCCCCGAGTCGCACTCTATCCCAAGGGAGGAGATTGATGCTGCAATGAACCAAGCAGTCCAAGAAGCCGCCGATCAAGGCTTTCACGGACACCGAAATACCCCTTTTATTTTAGCCCGCATCAAAGAACTGACCCAAGGGAACAGCATTCCTGCGAACAGGGCTTTGATCGAGTCAAATGTTCGAATGGCTACAAAGGTTGCCGTCGAGCTTGCGAAGTTGGAATCGGAGTCTGATGAACCAAATGAATCAACAAATACCACCTCTAAGGTTCGAAACGCTAATGTTGACTATGTACAAAACGGCAAGGTTCCTGGGTCAGAAATTCTTGAAAACAATATCAATGAAGCCAAGGATCGCATGCCAGATATGCTCGATGAAATACAAGTGAGATTCATCTCCTCAGCCTATCTATATAGCAAGGCTGACCCCAGAGTCTAGGCTACCTCGAATGCGAAACATGGAAAAGTAGTTGTTTTTGGATCAGTAGCAATCGATCTTTCTTGCGACCATTCGCCTCAAACCCCACACAGAGAAGTCGTTTCAGATTCCACTCACGTAGCTTTGGGGGGCTACATTCCTAAGACCTCCAATATAGCAACCATCACTCAAAGTATTGGCGGCGTTGGTCATAATGTTGCTTTGGCGGCTCAGTACGTCCGTGGGGACCTGATTGTCAAGTTATATAGCTTTATCGGAAATGACCCGTGAGTGTACTCCTACCATCTGGATATCTAGTATCACTGACAAGGGAGTGCTGGAATGATCGCCCGTCAAACTTTAGAGCATGAAGGCTTATGGACCGATGGCATAACAACACAAATGGGCCAACGAACAGCACAATATATTGCCCTCAACAGCGCAGGCAAAGAACTCGTGGTCGCAGCAGCAGACATGGATATTATTAAGAACGCCACCTTCTCCTCTTCTCAGATCTTGGAAGTCACCGAAAGCGCTAGATGGGTAGTGGTAGACGCAAACTGGCATCCTACCCAAATCCAATCCCTACTGCACCATCTCAAAACAAATAGAAAAGACTCTTCTTTCAAGTACGGAACAGCGTACGAACCTGTCTCAGTACCCAAAGCCGGAAGCATATTCGGGAAATCAACATCCGGAAAACAAATTCAATCCTTCCCTAACCATTCCATCAATCTCGCTACACCAAATCAGCACGAGCTAGCAGCTATGCACTCAGTGGCCAAGGACAACGAATACTTCGAGTCCAAGGAATGGTGGGAAACCATTGATGCACTTGGTATCCCAAGTTCCGGCGCTCGCGATCGCTTCGTTCAGATTACGAGTCGGAGGATGACGGATGAGGGTATCCCTTTACAAACCATTCAACTTTTGCCTTTCATGCCCACGATCTTGACCAAACTGGGCTCAGAAGGCGTCCTCCTCACAGCTATACTCAAACCAAATGACCCACGATTAACCAACCCCGACCACGCGCGCTACATTCTATCGCGCAATACCAGTGGGCATGAAACCATCGGAGGCGTTTACATGCGCCTTTTCCCCGCCCTGGAGGACGTGAAGGATGCCGTCAGTGTTAATGGCGTTGGAGATACCTTCTTGGGTGCTATTGTCATGGGTCTTGCTCAAGGGATCGATCTCAACCATTCATTGATCAATTTTGGGCAGAAAGCGGCGGTTTTGACGTTGAGGAGTGAGAAGAGTGTTGCTGCGGAGGTGGCGTTGATGAACCAGGAGCTGGGTTCGTTGAGGGGTTTTCCTGTGCCGGAAGATATGCCACAGCCTGTAGTTATGAATGAGGAAATGTCGTGGCTCTGATTTGGGCAGGTGTTAGAATGCTGGTATCCCGGGGTTGTGTTCTTGTGGTTGTTATTGGGGATGTGCCAAATTAAGACTCTGACAATCACCTCACCCGCGTCGATATCGCTTTTCACCTGGAACTTCTCACCTTCAATCTTTCAAGAAATCGGGAACAAAGGGATTAATTCACCTGAGCTGACTTTGGGGGAGAATACTGTACATACTCGGGAAAACACATCTGCAGATGTTTTTGTATAAATGGTATTCGTTCTAGTGGAGGATAGATTCGGTCTCATCGAACATACTATATATTCCAAATTCGATGCTTTGAAAACCAGTTACTTGGTACACGTTTCCAATTCTCGACCTTGACTTTTGACGAGATACTCGCTTTACCTTCGTCTTTAGTGGATCTCGTTTAGTTTTACAGAGAGATATATATATTTCTTTCACTTCTCCTAGGCAGGACTTCTCTGGCCGCAACTAGTTGGGGGACGAAAGGTTTATGTCTAAAAAGTTGCGGGTCTAGTTTGATTCAAGAATATGAAAGCTCGAGAGACTCGGTATAGCTATTGTTACCTTGTTTACCCCCATCCCCCCCCCCCCCTCCTTGCTTGTTTTCTGCTGATAGTAGGGTAACACAGTTATCATGCTGAGAGTGCCTTGGAGAAAGTCCGCAGGACACGGGGTTTGCCCGGTCATGGCAGCCAATTGCGTTACTGGCTTTGTATGCACTGCCAGCCTGCATAGCCCGACCTACCTCACCCGACAAGATTCAACAATCATCGAAAAGGTCTATCCTCTCCTCCCTCAGATCATTCATTCCTAAACTTAGCATGTAACTGTTCAGCAATTCTGGAAATGGATCCCCTGAGCGTGATCAGTCTTGCTGGAAATATCGTACAATTTGTCACGTTTGCCGCCAGCCTCATTTCAAAAACGATTGAAGTCCATAACTCCGCAACTGGGGCCGCGAATGATGTTCTGGTACTCGAAAAAACACACACAGAGCTTTTGGCTCTGAGCACGAAGCTCAACGCATTCCCATCTGTAGATGAGGAAACCGCCCGTTTTGGGAATCCGTCTTACCACAACCACGCTGTCGCAATCGGACACCTGTCGGAGACTTGCAAATTTGATTGCAACAAGCTTTTAGAGGCCCTTGAAAGATTGAAGGCCAGAGAGGAGTCTAATGGGCGATGGAAAAGCTTCAAGATTGCTCTGAAAACAATTTTGAAGTCCGATGAGATCGCCGTGATGGAAAAGAGAATACACCATGTACAGACCACCCTCACACTTCACATCTGCGCTGCGGCAAGGCATGTTGATAATAGTTACCCGTCCCCCCCAGGCATCTTGATGGCCATAACAACAAGCGGTACGAAGATTTCGATACTGACGACGGTTCCAGTTTTGGGCAAAAGGAGTACAGCCGTCAACACATGTCACTCCAACAAGATTGCTTGAAACTAGCAATGCAGCAAACTTCCAAGATTGGAGAAATTAGTGATGCTCTTAACACACTCGAAAATCGCATCAATAAAGTAAATTCATCTCCGTGTGCCGAGCTGAGCGATATCACGACCATTGAGGATCAAATGTCAAAGTTGTCTCTTTCGTTGAACTCAATAGAGAAACAGAAGAGAATCATAAAGACTCTGCGCTTTGACGCTCTTTCTCACAGATACAGCTCTGTACACGAGGCTCACGAGCTAACCTTCAGTTGGGTTTTCAATCCCGCCCCTAACCAAGAGCCGAGGAAAGATGGCGTGCGGAAGTGGCTTTATGAAGGCGACGATATTTTCTGGATTTCTGGCAAGCCTGGCTCAGGCAAATCAATTTTAATGAAATTTCTCACAAGACACGCTGAGACTAAAGAAGCTCTCATTGCTTGGTCACATCCACAATCGATGGTCTTTGCCAGCCACTTTTTCTGGAATGCCGGTACACCAATGCAACGATCTCGACAGGGTCTTCTCCAAACCTTGCTTCATGAAATATTTCGACAAGTACCTAATTTAGTTGAAACGTCGTGCGAAAGGCGATGGTCTCTGACGCTAGATCAGCTCGAACACAAAGTGTGGAATTTTCAGGAACTCCATGAAGTTATGAAGTGTATCAGTGGTAAAAAGAACCTCCCAGTCAAGTTCTGCTTCTTCATTGATGGCCTCGATGAGTTCCAAGGTGATCATCTCGATTTCTGCCTGGCGCTGAAGCATCTATCGCAGTCATCACATATCAAGCTTTGCGTTTCCAGTCGTCCTTGGAATGTTTTCGAAAGGTCCTTCGGCCATGGGAGCATAAAAAAGCTGTATATGCATGATGTGACGCGAAGTGACATCGAACGATATGTTAAACATCGGCTCGAACAACACCCTAGATGGAGCGAGCTCAAAAGTGAAGTTGAAAATCCTCAGCATTTGATTGAACAAGTAACGGATAAAGCTGCCGGAGTATTTCTTTGGGTTTTCTTGGTCACTCAACAGTTGCGGGAAGGTCTCAATGAATATGATAGTTTTTCTGATCTGCAAAGAAGAGTCGAGAGGATACCCGCCGACCTAGAGAATTTCTTCAAACAAATTCTCGACTCAGTGGATCCATTTTATCACGAAAAGAGAGGGAAAACACTGCTTCTAGCATTAACTATGAGTTTCCCAGTACATACTTTCATTTACAAGTTCTGCGACATGGAAGACGAAGGGGTAAATTATGCTATGGATTCTCAGGGCATAGCCTCGACTGAACAACAAGGAAAAGAATGGCACATCCATGTCACCCACCAGCTCAACGCTCGAACTCGTGGTCTCCTAGAAGTAAATCGAAAGTCCAACAATGTCGAGTTCCTTCATAGAACGGTCAGAGACTACCTTGGGTCCAGCAAAATCTCGGGTTACTTGGAATCCATCACCCCTGACGATTGTCATTTGCACCTTTCCATTCTTATGGCATTCACAGCATATATCAGGAATATCCAACAGCTACCTAATCAACCCCCCTAATTACAGAGATTCCGAATTACTCTCGAAGAAACTTTTTTGCACGCCAGTCGAGCCAAAAATGAAACGTGTGTTATCGAGCTTCTTGATAAAATTGAGAATCACATCCAAAGTTGGAGTCAATCTTTTCGCAGGACTTTCAAGGAGTTAACGGTGCAAATGTCTCTGTCAAACTACGTTTGCTATCGATTGGGAAAGGCCTTCAATTATTTTGGAGATCTCAATAAACCGGTTTTGTCTTATGCCTTAAATAATATTCTGGAGATTTCTTCATCCTTTGATGGCTCTGCTCCACCCCCTTGCCCGGAGTCAACCGAAGGAATAAAACTTCTACGCTTCCTTCTCGATTTTTGGTTTTGATCCCAATCAGATTTTCCCTAGCGTGAGCAGATCCAAGACAAGTCCATGGAAAGAGCTGTTGCTGGCAACATTATCCTTTGAACCACGTTCAGATCCGTCCAAATTTAAAATGATCCTTGGTTTTGAATTGCTTCCGATGATGCTTAATCACGGAGCGGATCCTACCTGCCCCCTTACGGATAACTCAATGTCCGGTTCAGCATTCCTTGGTTTTCTGCGGTCATTTTTCTCAATCAGCGAAGATTCGAAGTATCGAAAGCTATATATGGATTCCCTGGATACGTTTCTCGCAACTATAAAACACAAGGTAGGCTCTGGCCGCTTCGACAATTGTGGCGATCCGGGAGATGATGACTGCCTCGTCACTTCTCACGAATCGGAATGCTTTATTAGTGCCGCCAAAGAGCGGATTAGCAGGCAAACCAATGATCAAGTGGCGGGGGTGGCGGATGTCACGGAAAGGCTTCTCTCCGTCGTTAAAGATAACGATATTGAGCATTACTTTCTGCGTTTCGAACTTGACACCCTTTTCCCTTCAAACATTGCAAGAGGTATGCGAGAGAGACTCTTGAGCCAGCATTCTTTTACATGTAGTATGTTCTGGGGTTTTCAAGGCAAGAAACGAGTCTCACTTGGAGGGGAAGAGCCAGCACGACAACAAAAGCGTTCTAGGATTTAAATACCTTCCGGCACTGTTGCAACTGATGAGGAGTTCACAGTAATCCTTTTTTCCGGAGTTGGTTTAAAGATCTAAGATCTGGGGGCTGGGGGCGTTAGGTTAGGTCACCGAGTTCCTCCCGTCCAATTCCTCACTTGACATGTGAGTGAGGTAACTTTAAAAAGAAGCGTCGCATGCTGGATTCTGAATGCGAAGAGAATCATGTTCTATAATTATTACCAGACGCACTAGATATGTTCACTTCTGCTTATCATGCCCACAATACATGTGTAAATTCCACTAAGAATCTCCTGAAGTGTGCTATATTAAACTCGTAGCCTCTCTGTAGCTTGCCCCAAGAGGCCGGCATCTATTGTCAATTTGGATGGGGCATCGGTATGGTGAATCTGAATTAGCAGACAAATGAGAGGACCACTCTTCTCCGTACATGATCAGCAAAGACGCCTTGTCGGTACTGGAAACGATTTCAAATATATTTGATATTGCAGAATTAACTTCACGAGCCATCCTGCACTCATCAGGGGATCTCCTAAACAGGCAAAGCAAGAATCCTCTCACTAGCGTGCTCACTTGCTGTAACAATAAGCGCGCTAGGATTCGTAGTTACCTGACCAGGGAAAATGCTAGCATCCGCGACAAATATGTTATCAGTCCCATAAATCTTAGTATCGGTGTCAACGACACTAGTTCCCCCCGTAAGCGCACTATCAGTTCCTAACTTCGCAGTCCCCATCCAATGATTCGCTCTCCTCGATCCGATATTTGCATACGTCAATTCGATGGTTTTCAAATAGTCAGCACCTGAAGTTCCATTGGCAGGAAGATTCCACACTAGACCCGGGACAGGTTTGAGTGTTGCGACCATGTTGTCGATGGCTGTTGCTACAGCAGCCATGTCGTTGGGGTCTCCGTAGGGGAGAGTGGAGACGATCATGTTGAGTCCTTTTTGGATTGTGATTCGTCCGCGGGATACTTCTCCTCGGCCTAAATAGAGGGAGAGGGTCATGGAATTGCCGTTTTGGATACCATTTGATCCTTCGACTCGGGCTTGCCATTGCATGTGGCGAACTATCCCGTCTGGGCCAGTGACTTCTTCCCACATGATGGGATTGATATTAGGAGCAGCTTGAGCGAGTGGTCCACTTCTTTGAGTCAAATACTTAGTTTTGTCGTCTTCAATGGGGGTTAACCATGCAGCTGGCCAGTCGTAGTAACTGACATTCGGATGGGAAATAACGGTATCGGTGTTTAGATGGTCGTTGAGGTTGTAACCGACAGGGAGGTTGATCCACTGCTTTTGATCGATCATAGTTGCACCATCTGAACTTGACTTTACTACTTCCAGTTGATCGGTAGGTCCAATACCGCTTCGGAACAAGAGTTTTGGTGTCCCGAAAGCGCCCGCGGAAAGGATGACTCGGCCTTTGGGAGCCAGAGGGACGGTACCAAAACGGCCACCGTTGTTGGTTGGAATTACGTTGAGGCCTGTAGCGTGACCTCCGTCTCGGTTAATTCTTTCCACGCTGGTATTTAACCAGAGGTGGAAGTTGGTTCTGCCGTTTGCTGAAACAAGATAAGTGGCCATTGGGCCGCCACGTTCGCCATTTGAGAACATATCTGAAACAAATTAGTACAAAAGGACTCCGGAGGAAGGGTTATAGAATATTGCGAGGCATGTGTTGCAATCAGATCCATGAGAGAGGAAACGAAGTACTCACGTGGTGCATGAGCAAACGTCCTGTTTTTCTCAGCGGGAACATCATTCGCAGTGACACCTTTCCAACCAGCCGCTGCAAGGCCTTCGGAAACAACGTCAAAGCCCGATTGGAGATATCTTTTCCCGTCCATTGAAGGATGGTCAGTTCCCGGAATACGCGAAAACACTCGCTCCGTTGCTCCAGCCATATCCGACGATTTCCAGCCTGCAGGAAAATTCACATCCCAATCTGAAGGATTTGGTTTCCACCAAAGCCCAGCATTGACTGCAGTTCCACCTCCAAGAATGCAGCCTGCCATTCTGTTAAGTAAGAGTTCATGTCAGCGAGATGTCTTTGAAAAGCTAGTGCTTTGATGGAGTGAGTTGCGTAGGAGGAAACACTTACTGATCGACATCATTACAAGTAACGCCGGCAGTTCCACCATTCCAGATACGATTACACTCCCCAGGAATATCAAACCATGTCAAGTTTTGTCCGTCTAGCCAGTGATTCTCTGGCCTGATGGTTCCACCCCATCTCGCACTAGAAGCGACCCCCCTTTCAATAAGCAGCACTGATTTTCCGGACTCGGAAAGTTTGTCTGCCATAGGGATACCTCCAGCTCCAGCACCAACAACAATATAATCGTAACTCGTCTGGGTAGGGACTGGAATGGAAGAGAAAGGCATCGTGGTTGTAGCAGTTCCTGTCGCCACCGGTCCAGTGGCTGTTTTGGTTGCCCATTCTGAGTATGACACATGTGTTGCTGATCTTACTTCTACTATGAAGACGCCCATACCATTGTCGTGTTGTTCGATGCCGGAATTTGGATTTGTTTTGTCTGCGGGTGCTTTTGTGCCTTGTGCCCATCCTTGCCTGAAGTTCTGTAGACTTGTTGAGGTATTAAATGTGTTTTGGGATGGATCGTCAAATTGAAAGCAGTTCTGGCATCTGTAAACAAGCACCCAATTGGTTTCGTTGACACTGGAATAAATCTGTGTGAGTTTGGCACTTCCTCCATATGTCGTTGGTGGTTGGTATCCTCTAATTAAAGGTTAGAATAAGCAATCTTGATCCTTGTGGACGTTTAAATGTGAGCGTACGTGGAATAACGGAACGATGTTGCAACTTGGTTACCATTTCCTGTTGGCCAACCGACAAGTATCAAATGGTTTGGCATGGAAGCCCCTGAATTATCCCCATGAACGATACCACTCCATCCTTTTCCCACTGGAGTAGAGCCAATCTGCGGAAATCAATCAATTCAGCTCAAAATTTGAGAGTATGTGTACTAACAATGAGACCAATGTATTCATTACTATCAACTGTCAAAGCAGTAGGTGGCAAAGTCATTCCAAATGTAAATCCCCCCTCAGAGACCATGGAGTTGTAACCACTTCCCGTTATCGCTCCATCGGTTTGATAGCTCGTGTAGAACTGAATTCCAGTAGTAGGTTCGGTATATGTGCCATGATTCGCGAAGTCTTGGGCCTCAATTGTATGTAAAGCTACTCATAGATTAGAGTGATTTCTCGGGCATTGAGAGGTAGAGACACAACTAACAGGAAAGAGTAACACCCAGAACACCGGCAAAAAACCTGGAAGTCTTCATTTTGGAAGTTGATCTCCACTTGAAAGAAAGCTGAGAATGAAAAGATAAACTTTCAGGAGTGCGAAAATAAGGGAACTTGGCCAATTTACATAGGTACTTCCCCGGTCTTACCGTAAGCACAACAGGGTAATAACACACCCTCTCCTGCACACCAAGGACATGGGATTGCAAATACCATGAATCCCATATGGCACCCCGCAAAACTCGCACGAACAGAAACGCGGGGAGCAGAAATAAAGTAGGCTCATTAATAAAAAAACAATTCAGCCTCCAAGCGCGAGGTGTGTGCAATGGGGTTTCTCGGTTCCTCCCCGCATTGCGGATAATGGCGCATTAATTGGCTGATTTCCCCCTTTCATATCCAAGACGAAGTGTCATCTACAAGGAAGGTGTCAGTGTTTAAGTGGATTTGTCACGTTCTCTCGGGTTCTGGTCCAATCGGCAGATGCCAATTACCAAACTGGGGTTCTAGGGTCGGTCGAAAATGTAACCTCGTGATGAGGAATTGACGTTATAAGGATCGGATAAACAAAATATCCTTGTGGGTGAGCTCTCTCGGTGTTGCAAAATAATAAAATCGTCATTTAAAAGGTTCAGCTTTGCTATATTATGAAAAGGGATGTTATATTTGCCGCTTGAGTCCGATGTTAGGCTGGAGCATTGTGTTCCTCGTGATACGCCTCGAATATACAGTATAGCGGGATGGAAGATTGGATATGTTGGTACCTTTCGCGGTAAAGTAGACGATTAGAGGGAAATTCACAGGCTGACTCGGCGCATTACCATTTGCCTACGCCACCAATATCACTATGTCGTCTAACTCTTATGGAGCTACCAACGCCGAAAGGTGCATTTCCGCCCACTCAAGTTGAATGTGTCATTCAACTATGTTCTGGACATCCGGCAAGGCTAGATACGTCAAGCACCGTATAAGACGAGTGCTACAAGTTAAAATTGATTTTAAAGGAGTACAGAAGAATATTCAATATGTAAAGAGACCATGGAAGTTTGTGACTCAAATCATCCTCCCTACGAGAAAAAATACAAGTAGAGCCTAGAAAACTAACTAATCACCCTGAAGGAGGCAGTATATGGTTTCTTAATTGATCTAAATTCCAGGCTTTTGAACTTTCACTATTCTATCCATTCATAAGAGGCACTTAAAGTTTGGCTGTCAGGTCATAAGGCACAGAGTTCTTAAAATCTAGCTTTGAACACGAGTGAAAACGCCAACATAAATTGTTTGAGTCACATCATTTTGCCCCACTCTGTAAACTGGATTAAAGGGTATTCGAGGTATTTCCGATTATTTAGAGGGCCAACTGTCAATTACCAATCTTCTTATTTACTTAATACATAGAGAAGAAGAGTAAGAGTATAAGGATGAGAGATATGAGGGTAGGGGCGTACAGGGAACTTAGGACTTGCTAAGTAGTAGCTTCAAAATTCATACTCCTAGATTTCAGATGCTTTTTACAATTTACCACGTGCGATTTGGTCGCTATTAGAGTTTGGTGTATATGGCATGCCGTGGAGGGTGGTTCATCTATACTAGAAAACATCTCAGAGACATTTTTGCCTTGTCTTTTTTCAATAGAAGGATTATTGAAAGGCCGCGATAATAATGATTGATCGAATTTTCACAGAATTATTACACTTATTTAACATATTAACCATAGAGGATTAGAGACTCCCAAAAGCAAATATTTGTAAAAATCATTCTAAAGATACGAGGTGACTAACCGACCACTGAAACAAAGGAGTTGAAAACAATTGCACAATTCAGTCTCCTCGTTAGTGTGAACTGATGATAACATCATTCTAAATCCTTGGGATATTCATCTAACACCATGCTTTATAATGAAACAACATCCATATTCCATTTTTTTCGAACTTTTGACGCACCCGCATGTCGCCAAAATATGTATCAATGAACCGTAGAATAGATCGGATATAGCCCCTATTACAAATTGCGATCTCTTGAAGGTTGTGCAAAAATAAACATGTATTCTAAGTATCACATGCCACAAGATTAACAATATCTTGAAGAGGCGTGCACTAACAGTGTATCAAATGACTCAATGAGTAGAGCAGAGTGGAGTGGTGATTGCTACTCTACTCTACTCAAGGGATTTTGAGTACTACTCTGCTCTGCTCAACACCACTTAAGTAATACTTAAGTAGTACTCGAGTAGCTCGGACCGATTCGGACCGACACTTGGAAGACTTGGGTGTACCGTATAGTTTGGTGAGAGTCGGTCTGGGACTAACTAGATTGGTCGGTGTGAGTTTGCACACCGCCTGCTGCTCCACGCCGTTTCCACGTTAAAGCCACATGTAAAAGCAATCAAGACCCAAAGCGACTCTCTCAAAAATATATAGTAATATTGGTAAAAAACCTAAAATCTTCTTCTATTTTACAGCTTATAAAAATTACCTAAAATTAAAATAGATTAATAAGGAGACATATAATCTATAATTTTTTAGAAAATTTCGTTTCAGTTGTCAAAATTTTAGCGGTTGGTATATATAAAGTTGGTATACATTTATATATTACTAATTTTTATAGACTACTCTACTACTCGAGTAGTTGAAAGTAACGTCTCTAATCCACTCTACTCCACTCTAATCGAGACGCACTCGAGTAGTTGAGTAGTTGAGTAATCTGTTAAAAGACTGTGCACTAAAAATACTCCCACTCTAGATTCCTTAGTTCGTTCAGTGGCTTGAAAGTCCGCTTGATTATATAAATACTTGTTAGTTAGCCTCGACAGTCCATCTTCATGCGTAGCGTCAATTTTGTACCCATATTCTTGCCCTAGTTAAAAAGAGCGTTGTAGCAGACATAGCTCGGGTCGCGGTGCTCATTTGGGCGAGAATTGGTTTCCGAGCAACAGACTCATGAGGAGAGATGGAGAAAGAAAGAAACCGAAGCTCGGGACCTTGAAGCCGTCACTCGATCCTACTACGCGTCAGGTAATTTCTTAGAATCATACTAAAAAGTTGAAACAACTAGCAACTAACATCCTTCCAACTATTCAAGTACTAGCATTGAATCAAGAGCTACTCTGTATCTATCTCTAACTCATTATACCCTATCTTTCTGAGGCGGGAGCACAGCCGTTACAATTCCCGCTTCACAGTCAGAAAAGAGAAACAAACGGACACAGATGGATAAACATGAGCCAGGGATAATAAGCTTCCATCATCACAGAAAGGAGTCGATTATTCAAACAAGAAGTCATTCCACAGCGACAAAGTGCGACAGTAACAATCTTCCAATTCCCAGTAACAAGAATTATCCAAAGAAAGATCCAGTTGTGTTAATACCAAACCCAAGACACACCAAAACACCTCCCCCCCCCCCAAGAAAAACAAGTACTC